>APFE030462401.1:26894-39661 GCA_000404065.3 Pinus taeda | reverse complement strand
ATGTATGTATGTATGTATGTATGTATGTATGTATGTATGTATGTATGTATGTATGTATGTATGTATGTATTTATGTATGTATGTATGTATGTATGTATGTATGTATGTATGTTTATTCTTGACTGTGTCAGTGTGTTGAAGAGTATCTCATGAATGAACTACTTGTGAATTTGTAGGCTCTGCAATAGGTTGCAAACAGAATTCTGAAGGACGCAGAGGAACATAATGATTCAGAGGAATCATGAGTGGATCCTTGAATCCAATTGAGGAAATAGAGGGAAGCTTTGGGGTGAAATAACGAATTGAGGTTTCGCAGAAGAGTAAAGCTCATAGGTAGCTGAGCAGTGGAAGCAGAAGGTGGAGTTCTGTAGAACTACGCAAGAGAAGAGCGATTCAGAGGAACATAATGGGTTGTTGAATCCAATAGAGGGATTAAAGCCAAGCTCAGGAGGAATCACACAGTAAAATAGCAGGAAGGTCGAAACCTTTGATGAAGAGCAAAACCATAGAAGAATTGAAGACTTAGCTTAAAAAGTAAGTCAAAAGGAGGAGCGAAGGAGTAAAGTGTTAGTGCTCAGCAACCGTCGGATTTGGAAGATCAATGGTCCAGATGATGTTGCTAAGGAGCAAAGCAAAATATCGCATCGGCAAAGTTTATTACATAGTTTAAGTCCCGCAAGTGAAAAACCCAACTTACACTAAGAATTGGCGTAAAAAATAATCGGATTTGAAATCCGGACCTGAAATCCTATAAAGAGTGGCCTATATCCATATCGGGTCTGTAAGGATATCAGATCGATGCATAGAAGTGGAAGGGGTCTAGCCTTGAGGTTGAGCGAAACACGATTGTGCGAATTAATCACAACCGTCGGATCGTGAACTAGATCGACGGTCGCGATTTGATCGCTAATTCGCAATCGAAGGAGTTAAGGTTAACAGTTATTAATATGCCGATGCGCCAATAGAGATAAAGTGCTGATTGGCAATTAAAGGTTTCAGAGATTGGAGCGGTAGAAAGAGTTAATATAGAGGAGTAGACCCGACGATAATTATCTATGCGGGTGCATAAAATTTGAAGTTCGCTATATGTGTTTGGAGCGGGATTTCAACGTAATTCCATGTATTTATGATAGATGTGTTGTCGAGCCTTTTTAATGCTAAAACATATATTAATGATTCTGATAGTCACATATCGGGATCAGAGGGGTGATGATGCATGTACGTGTGACTCGCGAAGGGAGCGATGCCCAATTGCGATAGAGGTAGCCTCGAAAATGTGCAAAAGCCATATAGAGGTGGAAAAAGGTGTGTTTGCGTATGTTTTTCCTTTGTAAATGGTTTGTAAAGGAAAATATCGTGGATATAGTTTTTCATGCGATAAAACATATGTAACCAATGCATTAAAGGGAAAGGTTATATATATGCGGCTTAGGGGTTAATAAAAGGTTAAAGAAGGTATATGAGGGGTGATGGAGTCTCGATAGAAGTGAATGAGTCCCGATAGGAAGAATTTAATGAAAGGCTTTAATAAAGTCTAAAATTAAGGCTTGAAGGTTGATTTAATTCCCAATATGTGGATTTTTCCTAAGAGTTAGGATATGTTGGGTTTTAGCAAATTATTCAGCATGAAGACTGATAAAGGGGACTTAACCATTGATGGTTGTAGATTTGACTCCATTGTGAGTTAAATTCTTGGAATAATGTACTTATGCATTTTTACATGCGTATTGTGGGTGTAAGCGGGGTAACCCCACATCATTTGGTATCAGAGAAGAATTGTAATTAAAACCGTTGGGGTTAAACAGAATAGAGAAATTATATGTGAAAGAATTAAAAGTAGAGTTATGTGTTAAGCTATTTATGTAGGTAAGGAAGGATCAGATTCTAATTTGATAGAATGAAGACACACAAAGGTGATGTGTAGCAGAACTTGCAGATGCAAGAAACAAAGGACAATCCATTCAAGGTACAGGTGGAATGGTGGAACAAGATCATGCTGAGATCTTGAAGGTGAGGTTATATGTTCTGTTTTAAATTGAGAATGTGTGTTTTTACACTAATGCACAAGTGACAGCAAGAGAATCTATGGGAGGAGAACTAGATGTGTTCTTGAAGATAGAGTAAGGAAAACACTCTAAAGGAAAAGTGGTAGCGAACTTGAAAAATCCAACAAGAGATTGGACAAAGAGAGGATAGTTGAAGTGTTCTCAAGAGAGAGTGAGAGATTGCAGAAGCCTAGAAGGAGCAAAGGTATTGCTTGAGAGGAGGTTCTAGATAGAGGACTCGTGCTTACCAAAAGACTGAGTGAGGAGAGCTTAGTGAGGTAAGATTGCAGCGAGGAGGACTAGCTGTTGTAGAAGCTTGTTGCAAATGAGTGAGGAGCTCATGAAGAAAGAGGAGAAGAAGATGGCTACTGATAGTCATAGTAGAGTTTCTGAGGAAGACCATAGCAGAAGAAAGATGAAGAAAGAGGATGCCAAGGCAAATGACAAAAGGATGAGTCAAGAGGAAATTGACAAAGAGATTGTAGAGTTAAAAGAACAACTCGATGCATTAAGGAGAATACTTGAGGAAAGCTAGCGACTAGGTAGGGTCTTGAGGAAGAAACCAATGAAGTGGCATAAGTTGCAAACAAGTCTACAATAGAGGCAAGTAAGGTAGATGATGGAAGAACTCAAAGAAGTTGAGTTGGAAATGAAAATGGAAGTGTCCATTTGTGAAGTAGAACATGATGAAGTTCTGAGAGAAGATGAAGACTTGAAGACTGAAACTTCAAGTGAGGCCAAAGGGTCACATGGTTTTAAATCTGACAATTTGTGTATGTTTGCAGGTGAAACATGTAAAGAAGGAAAATTTGCTGATATTGTCATAAAGGAGGAAGAAGACAAGTAGAATCGAAATTATGTTATAGAAGAAGATGAGATAGATAGGTCTCATATATAGTTGGGGAAAGATATCAAGCAACCAAGTGAAAGGCTTGAAGAGATTGAAGAGGAGACCACCGAAGAATTTCTGAGTCATAAAGAGAACCTAGAACAACAAGGAGATATGATGGCTGAAGCATCCAGTGAGACCACAGGGTCTTATGTTTTTAAAACTGATAGTTTGTGTATGATGGCAGGTATTGCAAGAGAAAAGCAACCTATTGAAGATATCTTCAGAGTAGATGAAGATTTAGAAGTAAAAGATGACAAAGAAAACTTCTTAGAAGAAGAAGAATTTAACTGCATACAAAAGAAAAAGTCTATGGATGAGTCTAAAGAAGTTGTCATAGAGATGAAGAATCAAGATTTTATTCTAATGAAGAATGAAGGAATACTGTCTTAGAAAGGTAATCAAATGAATTTGATTAATGTTATTGATGAAAACCAAATACAGGAGAATGTTAATGCAGATGGTGAGACAAGGATAACTCTGGGAGAAGAGTTACAGAGGGACAGCAAGGCAAAATGTATTGAAGAAAAAGAAACAATGTTAGCTGAAAACATAGTAAAGGATCATTAATTCACCATGATGATAGGCATAGTGGAAATAGCCGTGGAAGCTGTTGAGACAGTCAGAAAGAGAGAAAGACATCTACTGAAAGATGTTAAGGAAGAAGAAGACTATGCAAAAGACTTAATAAAGGGAAAAAGGACATCTCTTGATTTATCAATAACAAAGGAAGGTATGGAAAATTGTGTGAAATTTCCAAATTCTACTCCAATTGAAATTATTGAGTTATATAGAAAATTAGATTTTCAAAGAAGGGAGTTGGAAAAATAGAGAATAGATGTTCAAAAGAGATTGCTAAAAAAGGAAACAAAAACATTGTCATGAATGATGATCATAAGAAAAAGGAGATGGACTACAAAGGAAGGAGTTCACTACGGTGGACAAGAGCAGGAAGACATCATTAGAGCAGATGATGTGGAAGACAGACTAGTTGATAGTCTCATGAGTTCTTTTGAGGATTTAAAACAACATACTGATGTGTTGACAGAGGATAAAGAAACACAGCAGCAAACTGAATTGTGCCAAAGGAAGATAAGGCACAAAAGAATTATGTTTTTAATTTTAACAAGTGTTTTATGAGTGCAGGTTTTGTTGCAGATGTTGGAGGAAATTTTGCATAGATGAGCAGCCAAATAAAGATGAAAGAAGAAGACTCTGTGGAAGACTTCAATCCATGGAGAAAATATGTTAAAGTGTTGGAGAGAGTGTTGGACAATCATGATTCAATACAGAAAGAGATAATCATGAAAGAGGGTAAGGATGATAGGGAGGCAGTCAACATAACAAGCAAGGCAAAAGTGGGAGTAAACAAAGAAAAATTTGGAGCAAGAATAACAGAACAAGAAGAAGAACAACAAATTGAAGAACTAGTGGACAACAACAACAACTTGAAGCAAAGAGAAAGAGGAAGAAGTAAGAAGCAGAATATGGACTAGTCTAAAGATGTACTGGAAACGAAGATTGAAGAAATGTGGCAATTGATGATGAAGCAGTCCAAATGGAGGAAAATGGTAGTAGAAGGAAGCATGATTAATCAGAGTTTCAACCTGATTGACGAGAAGAAGAAGATAGAGCAGAAGACAAAAAAAGTGCAGTAGCAACAAAGGAACAAGATAGTTGGATAGTTACAAAACAAAGTATTTGATCCAGGAAGACAAAGATTAGAAGACACATGATCAGGAGATCATGTATATTTTCTACTTTGGGAGTCTGATGCAGGAGCATTCAACCCAAGGAAAATCATTGTAATTAAGTAGACATAGGGGGTCATGTATTTTTAGGAAGTTAGTTTCCTAAGTCTCAAATTAATGTAATATTTAGGCCTTTAAGTGATTTAATTAGATATTGAGAGGAAGTTGTAAATGCTCTCAAATTAAAGGAAAACATGAGTGGTGAATAAAAGACAAGAGATAGAGGCCAATTAGGACTCTTAAAAAAGTTTCAGGATTCGAGGAACGAGAGAGATCTTTTAGGAGTGGACAGAGGACATTTAGGAGTTAGTTCAGTAGATTTAGGACTTGAGCCAAAATTAGTTCAACAAAAATTTCTGGGATAAATGTAAGCCTACGGGCAGAGGTTAGGGGGAGGAGGCCACGATATTGAAGAACAGGCCTGTGCGAGACACAAATTCTCAGATATGTTTATTCCTGATTATGTTAGTTTGTTGAAGAGTATTTCATGAATGAACTACTTGTGAATTCGTAGGCTCTGTAACAGGCTACAGACAAAATTATGAAGGATGCAGAGGAACAGAATGATTCAGAGGAATCATGAGTGGATCCTTGAATCCAATTGAGGAAACAGAGGGAATTTTTGGGGTGAAATAACGAATTGAGATTTCGTAGAATAGTAAAGCTTAGAGGTAGCTAAGCAGGAAAAGCAGATGGCAGAGTTCTGTAGAACTACACAAGAGAAGAGTGATTCAGAGGAGCATAATGGCTAGTTGAATCCATTAGAGGGATTAAAGCCAAGCTCAGGAGGAATTGTGGAGTAAAAAAACAGGAAGACTGAAACCTTTGAAGAATAGAAAAACCACAGAAGAACTGAAAACTTAGCGTAAAAACTAAGTAAAAAGGGGGAGTGAAGGAGTAAAGTGTTAGTGCTCAGCAGTCGTTGGATTTGGAATATCAACGGTCTAGATGATGTTATTGAGGAGCAAAGCGAAATATTGCATCGATGGAGTTTATTACACAGTTTAGGTCCCGCAAGTGAAAAACCTAGTTTACACTAAGGATCGGCGTAAAACATAGTCAGATTTGAAATCCGGACTTGAAATCCTATAAAGAGTGGCCTATATCCATATTGGGTCCATAAGGATATCAGATCGGTGCATGGAAGTGGAAGGGGTCTGGCCTTGAGGTTGAGTGAAACATGATTGCGCGAGTTAATCACAACCGCCAGATCACGAACCAGATGGACGGTCGTGATTTGATCGCTAATTCGCAATCGGAGGAGTTAAGGTTAACGGTTATTGGAATGCCGATAGCGATAAAGCGCTGATTGATGATCAGAGGTTTCAGAGATTAGAGTGACGGAAAGAGTTAATACAGAGGAGTAGACTCGACGATAATTATCTATGCGGGTGCATAGAATTTGAAGTCCGCTATATGTGTATGGAGCAGGATTTCAACGCAATTCCATGTATTTACAATAGATGTGTTGTCAAGCCTTTTTAAGGCTAAAACATATATTAATGATTCTGATAGTTTCATATCGGGATTGGAGGGGTGATGAGGCATGTATGTGTGACGCGTGAAGCGAGCGATGCTCGATTGGGATAGAGGTAGCCTTGGGAAATGTGCAGAAGCAGTATAGAGGCAGAAAAAGGTGTGTTTGCGTATGTTTTTCCCTTGTAAATGGTTTGTAAAGAAAAAGAGCACCGATAGATTATTTCATGTGATTAAACATATGTAACAAATGCATTAAAAGGAAAGGTTATATATATGCATCTTAAGGGTTAATAAAAGGTTAATGAAGGTATATGTGGGGTGATAGAGTCCTGATAGAAGTGAATGAGTTCTGATAGGAAGAATTTAATGAAAGGCTTTAGTAAAGTCTAAAATGAAGGCTTGAAGGTTGATTTAATTCCCAATATGTGGATTTTGCCTAAGAGTTAGGCTATGTTGTGTTTTAGCAAATTATCCAGCATGAAGAATGGTAGAGGGGCCTTAACCATTGATGGTTGTAGATTTGACTCCTTTGTGAGTTAAATTCCTGGGACTAATATACTTATGCATTTTTACATGCGTATTGTGGGTGTAACCGGGGGTAACCCTGCATCACAATACCACACCATCAAGGATGGAAATCATTCATCGTCAACGCACATAAAAGTAGGTCCAATATTTCATTGGTAAGTGCTAACAAAGTAGAAAGAAATAATTATTTATAGAAGGAAACATGTTTTATTGTTCTTAAGTGAAAATACGTGTAGTGGGGAGTCAATAAAGGAAAAGGAATCCCTAGAGGTGTGTATCAAAGAATAGAAACGACATTTAGAAGGGTTTCTATAGGCCTACAAGGGATTGTTCCAGGATCCTAAAAGATTACCACCCAAGAGAAAAGTAGAGCAAGAGATCCAATTATTACTAGACTCTCCATTTCCAAATATTGGGTTGCCAACAAAAAATCCACTGTATAAGCAAGAAAAGTGAAGATGTAGTTGCAATAGTTGTTGGAGTAGGGTCTGATTCGACCAAACACCTCACCATGTGGGTCACCCATCATAATTATGTCAAAGAAGGATAAGACTTGGAATGTGCATATATTATAGAGCGTTAACCAAGATTATTCTTAAGAATATTACTTCCCACCCAGGATTGATGATATGTTGGATTAGTTTCACCAAGAAAAATACTTTTCCAAGCTCGATTTAAAATCAGGGTATCACCGAGTCTGAGTTAAAGAAAAGGACACTTAGAAGACTACCTTAAAACCTAAACAAAGTTTGTATTAGTGGGAAGTCATGCCATTTGTTCTGTGCAATGCACCAACAATGTTCACGATGTTAACGAATGATGTACTACACCCTTATTTAGATTCATTTGTTATTATTTATTTTGATGATATACTAGCTTACAATGCCACTTGGCAGGAGCACATCTCACACTTGATGTAGGTGTCAAAGAATTTGAAGAAGCATTGACTACTGGAAAATATTAAGAAATCTGAGTTTCCACAATAATAATTGGTGTATTTAGGATATGTGATTGGTGGAGTGAACCTTAATAGATATCCTACAAATATCGAGGCTAGCATTAAATGGCTATTTCTTATAAATGTTTCTAAATTTAGAAGTTTTATTGGAGTATAAAAATATTTGAGGAAACTTGTATCTTCATTTTCAACAATAGTTGCACCACTTCATTCTATAATAGTGAGTGGCAAAAGTTTCCCGTGGGTGGAGGATAAAGAAAAGGCATTTGAAGACTTAGTTGAAAGGGAAAATCAATCATGTGTTAGTTCTCACATTACCAAATTTGTAGCATCCATTTGAATTGCAAACATATGCAAGTGGGTTTGACATAGGAGTGGTCTTGATGTAGGAAGGAAGGCCAGCATGCTACCATTCTAAAGTATTTTGTGAGATAGTTCTCAACTAACCTATCTACAATAAGGAGTTCTATGTTATAGTGCAAGTCCTCAAAAATTGGATACATTATCTGATGGGAAAGGAGACATTCATCCACATAGATCATTATCTACTATATTACTAATAGGGCCAGAGTAAGATACAACATAGTAGACACTACAAGTGGATGGGGCTTTTACACTAGTTTCATTTAGTTATCAAGTATAAGAAGGGCATCATGAACAAGTTGGATGACATGCTTTCAAGGCCACCCACATTAAAAATTCGGCTTTGGGAACTCTAATGCCATGGATCCTTTCACTCATAATGCATATAGAGAGGCATATATAGAGGAAAAGGAATTCAAGGAGGTGTTTAAGTATCTATGAGGCCAAAGTAATGTATAATATGGTGATAGAATACTTGAATATAATCTCTAGAATAAGTTACTATACATTTTAGACAAGTTTTGTGTTCCTAAAGGCGAGTGACTTCAACCTATTAGACAAGCTCATATCTCCAAGGTTGTAAGGAATTTTAGTGTTGGGAAGGTAGTTTCCAACTTACACAGGTGTGTGCATTAGCCTATAATGCAAGAAGATGTAGCAAAGTTCATTATAGGATGTATAGTTTGTTGTACCAACAAGCCTAGTAATAGGAAACATAGTCTATACCATTCCTTACCTATATCCAATCATCGTTGGGAAAACAAATTGATGGATTTTTTTTGGAGGTTTACCAATAACTAGCAATATTCATGACTACTTGTTTATGGTATTTGACAGGTTTAGTAAAATGTGCATTCTCATGCCATGATAAAAAGAACATTAGAGTGAAAGAAACAACATAATTATGTCTTTCATAGGTCTAGATGCACTTTGGTATACCAAGGAACAACATTTCACATAGGGACATCAGATGTCTTAGTGAATTTTGGACAAAATTTTGGGAGAAGATGGTCATGAAGTTAAAGAGCTCTACAACATTCCATCCATACATATATGGGAAAATATAATTATTCAAGAAGAATTTGGTGTATATTTTGAGGGTTTACAATTAGAAGAATTCAAATACCTGGGATGAAAATAGTCTATATACAACAATCATATAATAGAGTAGTCCACAATTATATTGGTATATCTCCATTCGAAACTTGTTTTATATAGTTTTCTACCTTCACCTTAGATTTTAATTATGGACAACAAGGAGAAGTGAGGGAGGATATTACACAATATGCATTAAGAGAAGATAAAACTATAGAGAAAATGAGGTAGATCCATTTGCAAGTACAAGAGCTTCTAAAATAGCCACATGAAAAATACAAAGACATGCATGATCAACACCAAACATATAAATTATTCAGTGTGGGAGACAAAATATGGTTATATTTGAACATGGAAAGACAATAGGGTCTTGGTAATAATATTAAGGATTTGCGATATGGTCCTTTTGAGATACTAGAAAAGGTGGGAGATAATGTTTACAAAGTCAATATAACCCCATACATGCAAATCTACCCAATAGTGAATGTAGAGAATATGAAACTCTATGAGCCTTCCATGTTCGGTTAGGAAGAGGGGTAGGTCCTACCTTCCATAGAGGATTTAGTAATAGATGCTTAGGTAGAGTTGGTGGAGGACATAGTTTTATGCAAGAGTTCTATGACAACAAGAGAAAGGAAGCAAGACTTTTAGTAGATTGGGTTGGAAGGACAACTTCCATGCAAAGTAAAATGGTACTTAAGGGAAAAGGTAAAGGAAAGGTTTCCTAACCTCATTTATAAAGATTTTGGGGACCAAAAGCATCCAAAAATGGCGAGGTATGATATGGATTGGATCATTGCAACTTTTTCATCTATATTGATGGTTTCATAATGGGAAAATTGGAGGAATCATCTTGCAGGGCCACTTTTATTGATGGGTTCTAGTTTGGAGAATTGAGGTTTGAAACTTTCTCGAGCCTTTTTGAGGCATTAAATGGATTTTTTTGGGTCAAAACTCCCCCACTTGGGCATAAAACCTTGAGATACTATTATACACTTAAAGAATCTTCAAACAATCTAAGAGTCACATCAACTAGAGTTCTTATGCAAAATTTATGCATCTCGCAAGTTGATCTATCATGATTGACCACCATGATTTGAGAGGATACCATGTTAGCCCCCGTTACTCATGAAAAAGGTGCTAACAACATTGGACTATGAAAAAGACTCTATAAGGGTCAAATTTGTAAACGTAGTTAAGATTTGAAAGAGCCAAACCTATCCCATAGTTGGCTATTGTGTTGTTATGTTAACATTGGGCCACTAGGAGGAGAAGAGGTTCATTTGATTTGATCATATTTAGTTCCATAGTAAAGTAAAGCAACTAGGAATGATATTTAAATAGAATAATAAAGGGGGTTAGCATTATGTAGTGTCCTAACATGCCACAGGTCTTAAGTAACTCCATAGAGAGTACCATCTCTGTTGTTCTTGCATTATTTCTATACTAGAAAAAAGAGAGCAAAATGACCTCAACTTCCAACAGGGTTTCCTCCCATAAGGGTTTCCCATAAAAAATATTGGTGTTCATTGTGGATGGTATATGATTGTATTTTTTGTTCTCTATTTTCCACATTTATTTTTCTACATGCACAATCAAAAAATCAATAATTAACAAATATGGAATCTAAAGGAATTTAGACATCATAACATAGATTTCAATATATTTTATTAGATTTGTTGTGATGAAATTCTTAGTGGAATATCTGTGGAAGTTTACAAATCAATCCATTCCATGTTTAGTTGATAATAATGGCTATTAAAAACCATTTATTTCAACATCTACGTAGTGTTAGAGACTAGGACAATATTGAGAGGGTGGGTGAATTAGTATTGTGGGAATTTTAAAATTTTCTTTCACTAGTAAAGAACACTAGAATGGTCTTTAGATTGCATGAATTCACATTTTTGCCTTTTTATTACTTCTTTCAACCCTTCTGAATGTGTTCTTAAAGTATTTAAACACTAATTTGTTGTTACTGTGTGAAAATTTAAGTAAAAACTACCATTTCTATAATTCCGGAAAAATATCAGAGTTTAGCTGTAGTTCTAAATTTAGCTGAGTGCTAATTTTGGCTAAACTACCAAATCAATTTCTAAATTCATTCATGTCACCAATCCTCCAAAACCATCATTGAAACTTACCAAACTTACGAATTTGTCCAACACCTATATTCTGACTCTTTTTCCCATACACCTGAGATCTGTGACCACAACTTTAACAAGATCAGGGGCTTAATAAGGTCAGAGGTTTAACAAGTTTCATTCTATGCGACTGCATGGACACTTGACTTAAGAAAAAATTCATTAAAACTAAAAAACCACCGAAAAACAAATATTTGGGCATGAATTTTAATGTAGGTTAGGAGGTCGTAGGTCGCAAGTTGACCCTAGTTTACCAACATTTGTCCTTGACTAGCATGGAGACTAGCTTGATTTTTACCACATCATCCTAAAAACATCATCCTTACATCATATGTACCATGTGGTGGCTCCTGAGTGGTGCCACATGTCACCCCAATTTTGCCCACTTAGCCACCAAAAAAGTCTAAATCAACATGCCACGTGTCACACCCCCATATGTGCCATGCATCATCGTTGGATAGGTCCATGTTTTCAACTTGTACAACTGAAGAGGGGTCCCAAACCTTGGTTTTTCATTGAATTTCTTAATAAAATTAAAAAGTCTGGAACAAGTCAGGGGTTAAGGGTCATAGCTCATTTCCTTGCTATGCACCTACACTTAATCCTGACCTTTGACTAGGATTAATGCCTAACCTCCGACTATGCTAAATTCCTGACTGGGTCCCACATGGTCGGGGGTAGAAGCTTGTTTATTTTGTGCACCATCCCAACTATCCCATCTCCTAACTTGCCCAAAGGAATGAATAGGTTGAGGATCAAGGTGTATCTAGGACCAACTCAGAACCTTTCCAACTTGGAACCTTGACTATGACTAGTTTGGCTATTTTAACCTTTTTAAGTGCTAAACTTCGATGTGCAATAAATTTTTATCTAGGAAACCTTTTTCATATTTCAGCATACCGTTGGAAAGCTCTATCCATCTAAATAGTTTCTAAGTGCACTTGAGAAGATATGTGGTAAAAAAATGGCTCCAAAGTCTCTATTCCTAATATTTTCCTTTGCCATCAATAACAACTTATTTCTAACATTCTCCCCCTTTGACATTGATGGAAACACCTAAAATAAAATCATAAAAGAAAATTTTACTTCTTACTTCTCTTCTCTTATTCCCCCCCTATGGATATTTCTTCCCCTTTGGTGCACTTCTCCCCCTTTGACATCAATGGAAAAGAAAATAACATGCTCCCCCTGTCTTGCTGATCCTATGGACCTAACAACTTTCTATTAATATGTTGAGTGCTTGTTGGCTACCTTTGTTCCTCTTGAGGAAGATATAGTGGAGGGAGGTAAGTTGAGCTACTCCCAATCTTTGCCTTAAGTACTCAAATTGATCTCTTGGGAGAGGTTTAGTAAAATATATCAACTACTTGCTCTTTTGTAGGCACATACTCCAACTTCCCAGGATGGGTGACCTCCTGGGAAGTCCTGGTTACCGGGTGCAAGCCCCGGAAGTGATGATTGATGCTATGTGATTCGTTCTCCACATTTCACTAGTTTCAATCCCACTTCTTCACC
>APFE030462401.1:12915-26517 GCA_000404065.3 Pinus taeda | reverse complement strand
AATGGTCATACATGAATGACTTACTTAACGCAGTTGAATCCCAAAATGATATCTAATATAATGCACTGCGTAAACCCCATACTTAAATTGAAAAAGAGTCAAGGGATCTCTACTTGAGTGGTTCATGAGGCACAATACTTGCTAAGGTTTTGCAATGGGGTAGCAAGCTAAGTGGGCTTGATTGTGGGAAAAACTCCACAGTTAAGCGCGCTTGAGCCAGAGGAGTTCTGGGATGGGTGACCTCCTGGGAAGTCCTGGTTACCGGGTGCAAGCCCCGTAAGTGATGATTGATGCTATGTGATTCGTTCTCCACATTTCACTACTTTCAATACCACTTCTTCACCCCTGTGAGCATCACCCGATGCAATGAGTGCTAAGTGAACTATTCAAAAGTCATGAGAAATTAGTCAGTTACGACTACCTCTCATGGAAATGTTCATACGTTTGAATGACTTACTTAACGCAGTTGAATCCCAAAATGATATCTAATACAATGCACTGCGTAATCCCCCATACTTAAATTCAAAAAAAGAGTCAAGGGATCTCTACTTGAATGGTTCATGAGGCACAATACTTGCTAAGGTTTTGCAAATGGGGTAGCAAGCTAAGTGGGCTTGATTGTGGAAAAACTCCATAGTTAAGCGCGCTTGAGCCAGAGGAGTTCTGAGATGTGTGACCTCCTGGGAAGTCCTGGTTACGGGGTGCAAGCCCCGGAAGTGATGATTGATGCTATGTGATTCGTTCTCCACATTTCACTAGTTTCAATCCCACTTCTTCACCCCTGTGAGCATCACCCGATCAATGAGTGCTAAGTGAACTATTCAAAAATCATGAGAAATTAGTCAGTTATGACTACCTCTCATGGAAATGGTCATACGTTTGAATGACTTACTTAACGCAGTTGAATCCCAAAATGATATCTAATATAATGCACTGCATAATCCCCCATACTTAAATCCAATAAAAACTTGTTCTCTGAGGAAGTGGTACTTGATTGGAATACACTTTGTCTGTGAATGGAAAACATGATTCTTGGACATGTTGATTGCACTAATATTATCATAGATGATAGGGATATTCTAATCATATAACACTTGCACATCTTGTAAATTCTGCTTCATCCATAAAAGTTGAGTGCAATAAGATGTTGTTGCTATATGTTCCGCTTCAACAATATAGAGAGAAATTGAATCTTGCTTCTTGCTCATCCATGAAACAAGACATGCACCAAAAAGGGAAAGCACCACCATTAGTGTTATTTTGATCATCTACATCACCTTCCAAATCAACATCAACAAAAATAGTTAGTGAAAAATATTTACCTTTGGGGTACAAAAGTCTATAGTCCATTGTGGCTCTAAGATACATGAGAATCCTCTTTTCTTTTAGGAGATGATTTTGTCTGGGGGCTACTTGAAATATTCCAACAATGCCAACTGTCTGCAAGATGTCTGGTCTTGAAGCTGCCAAATATAAGAGGTTGCCAATAATAGATCTATATAAAGTTTGATCTACTTATGGTGAATCACCAGTCTTGCTGAGATTGCAACCTGTAAATATTGGAGTACTTACCAAAGAACACTCATCCATGCCAAATTTCTTCAAATATTCCTTGAGATACTTTTTTTGTGAGATAAAAATTCCTTTTGAAGATTGTGAAAATATGTAAACTAAGGAAATATGAAATTTTTTGAAGCATAGACATCTCAAAATTCCACCTTCATATCAAATGCAAACTGGCAATTTAGAGAATTTGAATCACTATAAAAACTAATATCATCAACATAGAAAACTAGCACTAACAATTTTCCATCATTAGATTTCAAATACAAGTTACTATCAGCTACGCCTCTTTTAAAACCACACTTGAGAAAATAACTATCCAAATTATAATACGAAGCAATGTGGCTTGCTTAAGACCATACGAGGCCTTTTTCAGCTTGCAATCACAGTCAGGCTTACCTGATAGTTGAAAATCATCAAGCTACTTGATGTAGACTTATTCTTGTAATTCCCCATTAAAAAAGGCAAATTTAACATCCATCTGATATATCTTAAATTTCTTGAAACTAGAAAAATCCAAGAACATTCATATTGTCTCTGATCAAGCAACATGAGAAAATGTTTCATCAAAGTTCAAACCTTCAATTTGTGCATAACCTTTGTAAACTAACCTTTTTTAAATTCTTACCACTTCACCATGTTCATTCAATTTGTTCCTAAAGACCCATTTTGTGCCTATAACATTCTTATGTGTTGGTCTAGGAACAAGCTTCCATGTATGGTTTTTCTCAATCTGGTCAATTTCTTCATTCATGGCTTTTTCCAATTGTCATCTTTGTTGGCCGAAGAAAAATCCTTTGTTTCCATCATAAATAACAAAGCTACATGCACTTGTTTAGGTGGATTTAACAATCCTCTTCTTATACACACACTTGAATTTAAGTCACCAAGAATTTGGTTGGTTGGGTGGTGTTTTTGCACATACCATATAGTATATTTGGATTGTGGAATAAGGGGTTCTTCAATATCTTAGTGTAAAGATGGATCATCATCCTTCTCGTCATTGTTGAATGGAATATTGGAACTGATATTCACCGACTGATTGTCTTCAAAACCAATATGTTCATTAATTTTAACATCAATGTAGTCAAATATCCTTTTTGTATTATTGTTGTAGCATCTATAGCCCTTGCTATTCTGAGAGTATCCATGAAAAATACCTTCATTGGCTCTTGCATCGAACTTACTAAGTTTTTCATCGTTCCTTTTGATATAACACTTGCTTTTAAACACTTTTAAATTCTTGACTCATAGGTTTGCCATACCAAAGCTCATATGGAGTTTTATCACTGTTTGGTTTGAAGTGTGCTTTGTTTAGAATCATCGTTGTTGTGTGGATAGCTTTAACAAAAAATATTTTTTGAATGTTTCTTTCTCTCATCATGGCTTTGGCCAACTGTTGAAGTGATCTATTGGCTCTCTCCACTACACCATTCCGTTATGAAGTCTTTGCTATGGTAATTTTTCTTTTGATGCCATGTTGCTTGCAAAAATAATCAAATTCTTTTGAATTAAACTCACATCCATTATCAGACCTTATGCACCTTATTTTACAGTTTGTTTCATTTTCATCCATGACGTTAAGGTTATTAAACTTCTCAAAGGCCTCTGCTTTTTATCTAATAAATGCTACCCAAATCATTCTACTAAAATCATTAATCATGAGCATGAAATATAATTTCCCTAAAGGTGTTAGATCTAAGACTTTTATGATCCATAATGTAGACTTTTCCCTAAAGGTGTCTGAGTTCTTCAAGGACCACATAAGTCCATATGTGTCAATTGCAATGTTCTGGTTATTGATTTCTCCTTGGACTTAAATGGTACTTGCACTTGTTTTCCCTACTTATAGGACTTGCAAATAGTATTCTCTGGCTTTAAAAGCTTTGGCAAATCTTTGACTGCATTCTTCTTTCCCAATTTGAAAATATGATAAAAATTTAGATGTCCTAGCCTTCAATAACACAACCAACTCTAATATATATTTCACAAACAAAAATTCTCTATATTCTCTTTTAGCATGTATAAACATTACTGTCTATTTTGAAAGCTTCAACTATTATTTCTCTTGTTCTAGCAGACTTGATTTGACACTTTTTAGCTTTAAACAACACATCATAGCCTTGCTCACATGTCTAAGACACATTGGGTAAATTATGCTTCAACCCATCAAAAAATAAAACAATCTTAGCTTTACCTCTACCATTAGATAGGCTGACAATTACTTTACCCACAATCTTACTAGGCACATTATTTCCAAAGGTCACACTACCTTTCTCAAATGGTTTTCATGACAAAAAATTACGTTTGTCTCCTGACATGTGCCTAGAACATCCACTGTCCACATACCAATGGCTTCCTTCATACTGAGCATATACAAGAATATTACAATTCTCTGTCCTTTCTTTTGCCTTCCAAACATTGGAGTCCTAACTTGTTTTCTTGATAATTGGATTAAACCTTTTATTTCTAAGTCTGCACTCAACTTCTCTGTGGCCAAAATAATGTCCGATATAACATTGAATCAAATTATTCAAAGGAGAGAATGATTTGTTGTACCTTGGTCTGATCATCCTTTGCCTAATAGATTGATTATTAGGCTGATAATTTCTTCTTCAGGGCCCGAACTATCTAAATGATAGATTCACCATGCAATTTGCTACTTTATGCCCATAATTTGTACAAGTAAAACAATAGCCTGTAAATTTGTCTTCGTAATATGGAAAAAATCAAATTTTGAAGGTTTCTAATGAGATGTTCTCTGTGAAATTCAATTTGCCTCTCCTGGGTCTTTTTACTTTTGCTGAATCATATTTCTCCTCACATTTTGCAACACTTGATCTGCCTTGACTGTGTGCTTCCTTTATCTTTCTGCTGATGTGTTGCATCAATTTTTGCTGCTACCTCCAATTTTTGTTTCTTGCACAAAAGTTGGATTTCTTTCCCTTTATCTCAACTGTTGAGCTTGGCTCAGCCTCTAATCCAAGACCTGCTCTATTACATGAGACCCTTTGTACATCAAGGAGCTCGTTTAATCTTTCAATACATTTTCCAAATTTCTCATTAAATCTTAGTTGTTTTTTAGCTTTTTCAAGCTCTTTTCTCATAAAAACAAATTACCCTTCAAGCCTTTCACATACTTGATTTTTTTAACCGAGCTGTTGTTTTAGAGTTTCTTGAATATTCTTACCTTCTTCAATTTGTAGGAGCATAAGTTCGATAGAGTCAAAAAATTCCTTGATCAACAAATATTTTTGAGTTTTATTTTTCATTCTCAGCCTCTTCAAGAGAATTGACCAACTCTCCTTACAATATTCTCATGTATAACAATATTGTGTCTATGTTATTGGTAACTCCTACTTGAGGTTCATGAAATATCCATTTCATTTGATTGGTTCATTACAAAAAATTGCACATTGATACCATTCATGATTAGGATTGGATAATTATATTGTTTTTCATCTATCTCAATGGTTTTGGAGAGGAAAAATTCAAGAATTAGCTTATAGGGAATTTTTTATTGATGGGTCCCAATTTCAGAACTAAGGTCTAAAAACTTTTGGATCCATTTTGAAGCATTAAATGACATTATTTGGGGCCAATCTCTCTTTATTAAGTGCCAGCTCCTGTGAAACTATTCTACACTCAAATACCTTTCCAACGACATGAGAATCACATCAATCAAAGTTCATATGCAAAAAATATGCTTCTCATAAGTTGAACTATCATGATTGATGAACATGATTTGAGAGGATTCCGCATCATCCCCAATTACTCATGCAAAAGGGGATATCGATGTGTGGACTATGAAGAATAATCTAAAAAGGTAAAATTTGTAACTCTAGTTGAGAGTTGAAGGAGTCAAACTTAACCACTAGTTGGATACTAGGTTGTGTTAAAACTAGACCACTAGGAAGAGAAGGGGTTACATTTGATTTGATTGTATCTTATTCCATAGTAGAGTAGAGAAAAGAAGAGTATGATTTAAAGAGCATAACATGGGGGCTTAGTGTTCTATAACAACCTAATAGGCCACAAGTATGAGATAACTCCATAGAGCATGCTTTCTCCTTTGTACTTACATTATTTCCATATCAAACAAAAAAAATACTAGAGTAGCCTCACCTTCTAGATAGGTCTTCTCTTGTAAGGGTTTCCCAAAGTTAATCTTGGTTTTCATTGTGGATGGTGTGTAATTATATTTGTTGTTTGCTATTGTCCACATTTTATTTACTACATTCCGTTAAGAAAACAATTAATAATTAACAAATATGGAATCCAATTTTTTTAACCTTCATAGTATAGATTTTGGTTTATTTTATCATATCTATTGTGACAAATTTTCTAATGAAATATCCATAGAATTTTATGAATCATGTTAGTATTAGAGAAATTTTCTTTGGGAATATCATGGGAAGTTGTAGGGGATCCAAGAAGTAGTTTAAGGATAAAGTTGAATAACCTTAGCCATGGATGATGATTTTGTTCACAATAACCTTGATTTAACAAAAGAAAGATTCTTGAGGTTGGATGTGTATGTCACAATTATCACCTGCAATATGAAATTCCTTATGGTGGTTCTAGAAAACACGCTTAGAATCAAAGAAGATGGAGGTTCCAACTCAGAGATTAGATTAGAGGGAAAATCCATGGATCATGAAGACCCAAAAAATGAGTTAAGGAAAGAACCTGAGAAAGAGCAGTTGAGTATGAGTGTTGTTACTCATTCATAGTCCCTTTTCAATATGGAGTGAAGGTAAACATAAAGCCATACCAAGGTGAGATCAATGCCTTAAAATTGAATCACTAATTGCAATGATTAGACATATATTTGAGCATTCACCATAGAGATGAGGAGTATAAATATCATTTGTTAGATTGAAGTTGAGGGCCATGTCCTTACCTAGTGGGAAGACCATACAAAGACACTTGGGTTGGAGGGTGATGCCCCAATGACTAAGTGGGAGGAATTCAAAACCCTCATAAAGTCCCAATTCTACCCTTTCAGGTATGTAGAGGGCCAATGGATTTGATAGCACTACTTTAGGTGAGGTAGGGGTAGAATGTATAAGAGTATGCCACTAAATTTAAGAAGATGACCATCATGATAGGTATCTCTCCTAAAAGCCCATATGTACTGCTTAAGTATTTATTTTTTTTACACAATCATTTATGGAGGAAGGTGTTGTCTTTCAAGCCAATACCATTGGATAAGGATTTTGTATAGACATAATATTTGGAAAACATAGGCCAAAAAAAAAGGTAATCAAGCAGTTTGAAATAGAAAGAACACCATGAAACTTCCAAGGAAGGGAAGAAGTGGAAAAGGGGAAGGATAAGAAGAAAACAACAATTGCACATTAGTGCAAGGATACTAGCAACCGTCATATCCATTATAACATTGATGGCCACATTGAGAAAAAATGTTGCAAATTGCATCCAAAGTTGAACCTAAAGAATCAAATAAAGGATTGGGAGAAAAGTAATTTTCTTGCCATATATTCGAGAAATTATGTGGAAAGAAGCTTTGAAGTGGATCAAAATATTGTCTTCCTATGAATTTAAAAGAAGGTGGTTGTGAGTAACGTTCATCTTTAGGAAAAGAAGGAGATGGCCAAACTCTTAGATATTAAAATCTAGGTTGATATAAGACCAAGAATGATTCCTTTATTGAAATAGGTTTGTAGGCTAATATCATGGTAATGCATTTGGTCAAAAAAATTGTATTGGAGGTTCACAATCATTCTAGTGAGATGGGTAAACAAGGATGCAAAAATCAAGATAACAAAATAGTGTAGGATAAAATTTGTTGTTAGTGTTGATTACATTGATGAAGTAAAGTTGGATGTAGTGCCAGTTGATATATGTGAAACCATGTTTGGGAGTACCTATATGTATCTATGAGATACAATCTTAATTTGGATTCAACACCATCAGGGATGGGAAATCATTCATCATAAACGTGCATATAGGTAAGTCCAATATTTCATTGGTAAGTGCCAACTAGGTCAAAAAACTAAGTAGTTATAAAAGGAAACATGATTTATTGTTCTTAAGTGAAAATATGTCTAGTGAGGAGTCAATAAAGGAAAAGGAATCCCTATAGGGGAGTATCAAAGAATAGAAACAACAATTTTAAGGGTTGTTATAGGCCTACAAGGGAGTGTTATATGATCCTAAAGGGCTACCACCCAAGAGAAAAGTGGAGCAAGAGATCAAATTATTTATAGACTCTCTATTACCAAATATTGGGTTGTACAAAAATTCCATTATAAAATCCAGTTGTAGTAGTTGTTGGAGTAGGGTGTGATTCGACCAAGCACCTCACTTTGTTGGTCACCCATCATAATTATGCCAAAGAAGGATGATAATTGGAATGTGCATATATTATAGAGTGTTAAACAAGATTATCCTTAAGGATATTTCTCCTTTCCCTAGATTGATGATCTATTGGATTAGTCGTAGTAAGAAAAATACTTCACCACGATGGATTTAAAACTAGGGCATCACCGAGTCTGAGTTAAAGAAAAAGAAACTTAGAAGACTACCTTCAAAACTAGACAAGGTTTGCATGAGCGAACAATAATGCCATTTGGTCTATCCAATGCATCAACTATGTTCATGAGGTTAATGAATGGTGTACTACACCCTTATCTAGATTCATTTGTTATTATTTATTTGGATGATATACTATTTTACAATGCCACTTGGGAAGAGCACATCTCACACTTGATGTAGGTGTCAAAGACTTTGAAGAAGCACCAACTACCAAAAAACCTCAATAAATATTAGATTGTACTATATTAATTGGTGTATTTAGGCTATGCAATTGATGGAGTGAACCTTAAAATATATCCTACAAATATGGAGGCTAGGTATAATGTTCCACAATTAAAATTATGCCAAAAAATTACCTAACCAAGATTTAACCCTAAATTTCTCCAAACAATACAAGAATATGCACCATGAGATTATGAAAACAAAAACATATTTAAATTATGGAACCCAAAAATTCTACAAACTCATAAGAAATATTGCAAACTTAGCTTTATTAGTAAATATATAATATGCCAATACAATAGCTAGAGTTAGTTGAGATAAGATGGCCACAAAATAGTTTTCTGCATGCTGAACCTGGCCTCCACAAAAATAACTGAAGATGATGCCCAAGCTAAGGATATGAGTGGTCCTCACTCCAATATCACTGAAGCTATATGAAACTTCTGGATGAAGTCTCCTCAATAAGTGTTGGGTTTCATCCAACACTAAACAACATACCCTAGGGTTTCTGTCCTAGGGCTATAGTAGTTGGGAACTAGATTCTCCAACTCTCATCAAGACAACATGCACAAATCTAAGATGTCCCAAAATTGTCTTCTCCTCCTCATTTTAAGGATTGGATGGAACTCTCTTTGACCTTTTAGAAATATCTTATTTTTTTGTTTTATTTCTCTAATGACCTTTTACCATTTTGGCATTTAATTAAGCATTTTCCCTTTTTTCATTTTAAATAAATAAGTGACTAATTAAAGTCACTTTTAATTTGGAAAAATGGTAAATCTCCCACATAACCTCTCTAGCCATTGAAAGTGACTCCTTAGCATCCAATCCTGTAGATTTCCTTGCTTCGGTTCCAATGAGATATTACACCAAGGGGTTCCATCAAATATTCCTTTTGGAATTCCACGTTAAGCATAAATAATTGGGTTAGGCTCCATAATAACCCTATTTTCGAAAACTTGTCAGAATGCAACAATAAAAAAGGAAAGATGTGTGGACGATGGAATATGCCAAGTGAATTCCATCAGATCCCATAGAAACTCCTCAAAACCCCATAAAGTCCCTCTGGAATCCCCCTTGGCCTACTGATGGAGTAAACTTGCTCCTACGACCTAGCCTAGAAGTCCATCCTGACCATGCCTTGAGGGAAACCAGAAAAAGGAACATGAAAAATCCTTGCCCCAAGATTTATTGCCCTCAATCAATCCATATTTATCCACCAATTTGGTGGTCCACTGCAACTGAGAACCAATACCTGGATCCCATACAAACCATTGGGTGATACCATGCCTTTGTGCCACTAAACCATGAATCCCTTGATGCCTGGGTCCTTGAATAAACTCCGACTTGTCCTACCATCAACAGATCCTCCTGGATCCCAATGCCACCATGGCCAATCATTAACACCCCTATCCCATGGCTCTAACTATGCTCTGTCTTTGGCTATAAATATTGATCCACCAATAGAATATCGACTCATCACCTCTCTTCAATACAACCCTTGGCATAAACCAAGGTCTAACCCACTATGCTGATGTTGTGTTAGAATGTTGATGGAAGGCTAATCTACATCCTATTTCCAACTAGAGTATGTAGTATCCCTTATCTATAAGTTTCCCTTTTGTATTGCGCTCCTGACTAATAATGACACTCTGTTAATAGGATACCAAATAATGTTCTCCCGCCAATCCAATGTATGGAGGCCTATGTATGAATCAAGTCTACTATACTAATGCTAGTCCATGCTTAACTCAAGCTTCTCTACCTAGTCAATCAACAAGATTTGTCTAAGAGATCCTGCCCCTCTCTCTATAATGGACAAAAGTGGGTAAGCTACGCTGCAAGCCCTATCTATGTACTCCTGGAGAGGGCTTATGCTTGAAATTACTGTATCTCTACCAATTTCCTGTGTATATGTATGTTCCTCATCAATGGCTAGTCCAAAAGATGACTATTCATCCTCCTTCATCTTGGGCTCCACATAAGCCTCCAACTGGCTCTCCAAGAATGGCTGATCATGCACACTATGCATATCAACCTCCTCAACTGAAGCATGCCCCACCATATGCTACTCATTCTAAATCACCATAGGTGACTCATCTCCCTAAATTTATCCCATGGGGTCTATCGATTGCTCATCATACACCTCTATAAAACATGGTTGCACATCTGGGCTGTTTTCAACACCACAACTTATCTTCTCAAAATCCTCAAAGGTATCCTCATAAAAACCCATGAAATCAACTATATGTAGGAAATAATACCGAGGGGGGGGTGAATCAGTATTATCAAATTCTTTTCAATATATCTTCCAGATTTATACTTTAATTTATTCTTCAAATTTGATCATTAGTTTGTATGTCAGTACCATATAATAATGAGCAAGAACAAGAAAAACAAATAATCACACCAAGGAACACCAGATATAAGGTGGAAAACCCAATGTGGGTGAAAACCACCTGCTGCAATATGTCTCTATCTTCTTTCAATTAGAAACTTCTTTTACAATGATTTTGTACTGGTGCAGTCCTTTACCAGTACGCAGGCTGCAACCTGCAGAGAGCTACAACCCTCTCTCGTTTTCTAGTCTCTCCTAGAAGGGAGCTACAACCCCCTTTGCTCTTCTACTTCTTTAAGGACCACGTTTCATGAATTTTCAAACTGGATCCATGAATATCACATAATCAACAAGTACATATGAATCACCCAATCTCCTTTTATAATCAACCAAGGAATCAACCAATAACTTTTCAGAATGCAGTAACCAGAACAACAATACCAATAATCTAAACTCATAACTCTTCAGCAATAGATAAAAGGCAGCCAACAAATATTTCAAGAAAAGTTTGCAACTTCATCAATAGAAACCTACGAATATCCGTAGCCCTTCTGTGTCTAAACTGCGCAGATCTGCAACTGATCCTTCTGCTGTTCTGCGTACCTCTGCGCAAATCTGCACCTGCATTGTCTGCCTGACAGCGTACCCCCACACCTGGTCCTTTTGTTCCTCTGCGTACCTCTGCACTGTGCCTTCTTCTGCACTGCGTACCTCCACACCTGTGCCTTCCGCTGCACTGTGTACTTTCGCACCTGCGCCTTCTGTTGCACTGCGTACCTCCGCGCCTGCACTGAGGATCACCTGCGGACCTCCGAATAGAGCCAATTTCTTAGTCCTCTAATGTGCCACAGATTGTCAGATCCACAGATCTGATCATGCGCCAATGAGATCACGACTTATCAATAGATCCGCCTTACAGTTTACAGAATTCTCCTTGATTTAGATCTAGCGTTATCAAATTGATCACCCAAAATTTCAGATCTTAAGAAATTCAAAAAAGGTGTCTAGCCAAATGATCTCCTTCCCTTTTTATAGGCAAGCCTTTACTCAAACCATGGTCCAAAACCATAGGTATTCAATACTAGGAACCCAATACCTTGGATCAATACTTTTAGATGAAAAACCACGGACCAAAACCATAGGATCAAAACATGTCGGGCTAAATACCATGGACCATTCATAAAGATTCCCACATGTGCGCACTTCTTTGCATTGGAGTGAGTGAATTTGACGTCCGCACCTTTTAAACGGAGCACCTGTGGGTATGTCCGCAGTTCTTGGTTGGGGTACCTGCGGGTCCGCACCTTTGCTTAGGCTCACTTGCGGGAATCTCATTTTCTATGATTTGAGAGCCTGAACAGAGATCTGCCACTTGAGTGAGTTGCCATCAAGTACAACACTTGTGCCATAGCGCCAAACCTGAATCATAATGCCAACAATCTCCCCCTTTGGACTTGATGGCAACCCCAAATCCTCAAAGTTATCTCCCCCTTTGACATCAAGGGCAAAGGGTTATGCTCCCCCTGAGAACATGCTTAAGTCTTTGCTCTGCTGATCATGCTCCCCCCTGACTATAGACCAGATCTGCAAAAGAAAAATTTCTTCCACCATACACCATAAATGACCATGAAAGAGATAGAGACATATTGCAGCCATATTTAGATCAACATCCATGTTCTCCTTCTGTGCTACCATAATGCCAACAATGCATTATATATGCTCCCCCTAAACCTGTGCCATTCGATCTTCGACCAATCCATAACCCAGCAAATGTATGCGTATACCCCATATGAAACTTGCATACAACCAACAATCTTTAAAACAGATGAGATTCAACAGCAAGATGATGCATCAACTACCCCCAGCTTTTGCCTGAGGTATTCAAAGGTCTCCCTGGGCAATGGTTTGGTGAGTATATCAGCAACTTGTTCCTTAGAAGGAACATACTCCAACTTGACCTTATGTTCAAGCACTTTTTCCTTGAGAAAGTGATACTTAATCAGTATGTGTTTGGTCTTTGAATGCATGACTGGGTTCTTTGAAATGCTGATTGCACTTGTATTATCACATAAGATGGAGATAGGTGGTGTACAAGTGATTTGAAAATCCTACAAGGTCTGCATCATCCAAAGAAGTTGAGTGCAACAAGATGCAGCAGCCACATATTCCACTTCAGCTGTAGATAAAGCAATCGAACTTTGTTTCTTGATGAACCAAGATACTAATCTGGAACCCATAAAGAATGCACCACCACTTGTGCTCTTCCTGTCATCCACGCTTCCAGCCCAATTTGCATCTGTATAAGCATGAAGATTGAGATATGTATCTCTTGGATACCATAAGCCATAGTTTTGAGTTCCTTGAAGATACTTGAAAATTCTCTTTACTGCTTGAAGATGGGTTTCCTTAGGATTTGCCTGAAATCTTCCAACTATTCCCACTGCATGTATGATGTCTGGTCGGGTACCAGTCAAATAAAGTAGACTTCCAATCATGGATCTATAGGTTGGTTGATGCACTGCTGCTGATTCATCATTTGCACCGAGACTGCATCCTGTAACCATAGGGGTACATACTGGTTTTGAATCTTCCATGCCATACTTCTTCACAATCTGCTTGAGGTACTTGGTTTGAGAAAAGAAGATACCGCCTTCATTTTGTTGGATTTGCAATCCAAGAAAGTATGTCAGTTCTCCAAGAAAAGACATTTCGAATTCTTTTTGCATCACCAAGGCAAAGCTTTAACTCATAGCTTCTTCATTGCTGCCAAAGATAATATCATCTACATACACAACAAGTATTAGCAATTTGTCATTTTCAATTTTTATATAAAGATTGCTATCTGCTGATCCTTTGGAAAATCCTTGTTGATGAAGATATTTGTCAAAATGATAGTACCAAGCCCTTGGAGCCTGTTTAAG
>APFE030462399.1:35966-56262 GCA_000404065.3 Pinus taeda | reverse complement strand
AATAAAGATCATTCAACTATCATAAGAATAGAAATCATTAAAGATAAACCACTTTGCATAAGAAGTTAGGCAAAACAGTTGTGAACAATATATCGCATAATAAGCTATTCATATGTTAGACATAAACAGTATGACTCCACCGTACAAAAGTGCCAAATGATAACCCATACATTTATGCAATAACAAATAAACAACTGAAACTATAAATCACTTAAAGAACATAAGTAGGAATGGTCAAGAGATAAAAGTACCATTTATGACTGGTTCCACACCTAAACTTTAAGCAAGAATGATTTATCTTTCCTTGCTCTAACATCCACTAAGAGTACAGAAGTGCAACATCAGTAGCAGATATCAAATGCAAACATTAATAAACCTTGATCCATCCATTCATCAAAACCACCTCCGAGGGCGCAAAAGTGCATGTTCTGAGGACGAGTTTTTGACAAATCTCCAGACCCTTCTCTAAATGCGTGAGAAGGGTTTAAATACTGCTAGCTAATTAACTTGATTACATAAATTTAGGATCTGGTTTTCAAATGATTGTCCTTCTGATAAAGCAAACTATTTCTAAAAATTAAATCTGACTCTGAAATATTTCTGTATTTTCTCCTTAGTGCCGTAAGCATGCAACATTCAACAGGGAAGAGTTAGCTGGTTGCCTTCCCCTTTCGTGTGTGCTATAAAAATAGAAGTATCAAGAGCTGGCACCGCTTTCTGGTAAACTATAAGATATTTTAGAGAATCTCCCGCTGACTAGGTGTATACTTGGTAATAACTCAAATTTCCCTCAAACTGGTTCTGCTTTTACTATTTCGGTTTCTATCTTTGCGAATGACTTGATGAGTCAGAAGACTTTACTTTTTGAGCAATTCTCTGGATTGCAAACTGCCTCCGTTTTTCATTCCGGGTTTTTCTGGTGTGTAAGTTTCAGGTCTCTTTGTAATCATGCTGCTTTTGTGTGCCTTTGATTCTGAGCTTTAGATGACCTATCGGTCATTAGCATCTTTTGAGTGATACTCTGGAATCTGTAGTTCTATCGTATGCGGCACCTGTTTCTGAAGAGATCTCTTCTGTGTTCTCCGAGCATTGGGGCTTTCCTCTTTTCCTTAGATTTTTCCTGCAATATTGCTTCATGTTATTTCATGTTTTATAGTTTGCGCAAAGGAAAAGAGTAATGGTAATAAAGATTGACATGAAAGCTCCAAATCTTATGCATGCATAATTATGACATTCACAACAAACTGACTCTTCGAAAAACAAAAAGCAGTCATTCGTACAATCATTAATTTCCCTTTCTAAGGCGCGTGCTTAATTTTGATTAATGGGCACCTTTCCTTGAATACTGTGCCGAAGAAAATTCGTGCTTATCGGAGATTTCAGATCGCAGATTTGTGTTATAGTATCGTGGTGTCGCAAAATCGCGCTCATCGCAAATTGCAGATTTGTGTTATAGTATCGTGGTGTCGCAAAATCGCGCTCATCGCAGATCGCAGATATTAGTCATTGTGTGCTTCTTTACGTGATGTTGCGATATGCGACGTCGCATATCGGTCGTCGAAGATTTCTTAAGTTTTTCATTTAAGAGTGCTTATGGTGAATGTGATGCGATGAATTTCGCATTGTTTCTTCATGGTTGTTATGATCATAAAGAAATGTTTCCTTGCTTTGTTGAGATAAAATTCTAAGGAAAAACAAAAATGTTCCTAGAAATTTTTGTTTGAATTTTTATTAAGGGTCCCCTATTTGCTTGGTGTTATTGCTAATATCAAACAAAGAGGGGGGTTGTTGGTGACCACAATAGGTACCTACATGCAACATTGTATAATCCTAACCACTGGATGTTGAGATAAACATGTCGGTCTTCTAAGTCTGCCTTGAAGTCATTTGCAAAAGTGTCTTTCATTTTCTATCATGTCAGTGTTGTTCCCTTCTCAATGAACAATTGAGTATTTGCATATACTGGTAGATCCATTGATATCTGCTTAATTTTTTTCCTATTACTGCTCTCAGTGGTTTCCTTTAATGCACCTCTCTTGGATGCCATGTCAACTGTAAATGCTAGAGAGATGATGAACAATTGTTGTACCTATAGGACAGAGAGGACACTCATGGAAAGCAAATGTCAACTAAAAATAAAAACAACATCAAGACAAGATCAAGCAGCAAGTCGAGCTCATAATGGGAAGGATTTTATAGTTTTGAATAACAGGAGTGACTCACTGGCTGTGGGAACTGTGCATTGTGCAGTCCCAACAGTCAGTGTGGAAGCTTGATGAATGGAACTATGAAATGCACAGTTCAGTCTGAGTTCAAGCCTGGGAGAGACTATGCATTATGCAGTCTGAGTGGCCAAGATGGGAGACTAGCTCCTAGAACTGTGAAGTGTGTAGTTAGAGCCAGCCTAGGATAGGCTCTGCACAATTCCAGAAACCAAGCCAAGGGCTTTAGTCTCCAGATTGTGCAGAGATAGCTATGTACAGTGAGATCTAGGCAAGGGGACCTAGATCTGCCCAAGGGGAGTGTGAAAAAAAAGTAGATTTGAAAGATGGTGTGGTGTTGAGTTCAGATATGGCTAACTTTAAAAAACACTTGTGAAAGGAAATCTATAACTTTAAAAAACACTTCTACAAGGTAAAATAGGTTAAAATACTAGTAGTCGTGCAAAGAAACAAGTGAAACGACACTCACACAATCTAAACATCAAAAAGCAATAAAAAAATTGGCAAAAGACGAGAAAAGAAAACCTCACCCGGAAAAGAAATGACGATCACATCAAAGGCTCCTTGATCTCCTCGAGAATGCTAGAGCTCCAAGATTGAGGGTGCAAATGAGTTCTAGTAGCGTCGATTAAATATATTTTTCCAATTTAGGGTTTATGACGCACATGCCTAAAATCAAGGAAAAAGAGACACTTGGCAGCAATTTCTAAAAAATAATGAAATTTTCTCCTTCGGTTTACTAAAAATATATTCCTATTTTTTAGGGTTTCTTTTTCCTTTTCTCCGGAAAACATCCATGCATTTCTTGAAAAGATTGCACATTTCTGGGAAGGGCTAGGCAACTTTCTAGCTCATGCACTGCATAATTTCTAAGCACAGTGAGTTTTGTGTAGTTTTTGGGCTCAGTGTTGTGTTGCCCCTCCATAAGTACACATTTCTAGAGATCAAGGCTCACCAACAGTAAATATTTCACAATTCTCAATAGCAAGGCCAGTTGCCTTCAAGAATTGTGTGTTTTCTGAGGCAGACCCAGAACTGTTGTGGGACCAAGTCAGGAGATCATCTTGTGGGTTATAAAATCAAATAAGTGAGTAAACATGAGCTAGGATGAAAAGGATAAGTCCCAGTCGAATCATGGATACCTAGGTCAGTGTAAGATGAGTTGTTTCAGTTTAGAAGGAAGGCTCCAAAATCAAAGCATATGCAAAATTTTGGAGGGTGGTTGTGGCTGCTACAACATAACTTTTAAAAATTCTCATGCATGGATCCAAAATGAAGCACAATCACATATTGGATCTCTTTTAATTGATAATTGAGGGGAATATACATCTAATGCATTCAATATCTATATTTATCAACATGGGATTCAATATTAGATTACAATTCCATACAACCCTCAACAAAATGGTGTAGCATAAAGAATGAACAACACTATTTTGAATATGGTTCACTCCATGATGTTTTTAAAAAATGTAAACTTAATGTTTTTGGTTGTTGTGGTTATATGTGCAATATATGTGAAAAATAGTTGTCAATCTCATGCTATTGGAAACAAGACTCCTTATTAAATTCGGTATGATTGCATTACTTGTTGGGTGCATATAAGGTGTCTTTTAGAACTCCTAAATGCCTCACATTAATTATCGACCTGGGTAAGTCTTTTTATGTCAAGAGTGTACACAATATGTGCAAGTGATGAAAATCATTACATCTACAGAGAGTAATGCTTTAAGATATCTGATTGATTTCAATACAGGAGTAAACGGATCAAACCATAACTATCAAACTTGTAACTTCATGGAAATTAACCTATTCAAGCACCAAAACTCAAACTTAATCAAAAAGTCCTAATTGTAATTACATCAACCGAGTGCACCGTAGTGATAACATAGCTCTTTCAGCTAAATCTGAACTTTTGCATAAAAGTAATACACCTGATCTAACCAATAACACTCTGGCTTCCAATTAACAAGGAATGATTCTTACCTAATAATTAAATCAATCTACAACATAAATAAATGAAGAAAATTAATAGAAGTAAGAATTAATGCAATGAATACACAAAATCAACACTAGTGAAAGTAAATCAATCATAAAGCTATAAAACAAAGTAATTAATCTTGCAGCAAAAGAAAGGTAAACTATAAAACAGGGAACAATAGTGAAATCCACCATTGATCGGGCCCAAGCCGCTAGTGGTTACTTCTTAATTACTTCAGAATATCACGAATGAACAACAACACAAATTATATACTATTAATCAAATCCAAATGTCATTATAGCACGATGTATCCTTCAAAATCACGCTCTGTATATTAAAATCACAACTGAAGTAAAAATGCAAAAAGTTTAGTCCCCCTATTCTATTCGTTTTTTCCCTCTTATAGTCAAAGAGGAAAATAGATAAATGTGATTCCTCAGGATCTCATATTCATAACTAAATACTATTATCAGACAATCTTCTATCTTGCATTGATCCTCTTGATTTGCTTCTCAATTTGACTGCACAAGACGCGCTCTTTTATCCTTGTTTATCCTTTGTTGTTCAATAGTTTGAACAACAACTATTCCATTCGCTAATTTCTACATAAAAAAAAAACGAAAGTTAGCTTTGATAGCCAAATCACATCAAAAGCAGTTTTGTTCACTTCTTATCGAAATTCTATCAAAACCTTATTACATCATGGCACAAATGCATAAAAAGGAGGAAAAAGATAGTGTAATCAAGAGTAAATTTATACCTGTTACACGACCCAACATACTCCCCTGCTTACCTTATTTCATGTCCGCATGAAAATAAGTAGTTATTATGTAATGCAGTTAAAGAGTAAGCAGGAAAGACCTTTTATTTATACAACCTAAAACCGTGCTTTTGTATTCAATTTGCAAAGGCTATCCCTTCATGACCTTCAGGCAACTCATAATCAGAACGATATCCTTGAGGAGGGTACCAAATAATAGGGCTCCTAAATCGACATCCTAGCCAATATGGTCCTTCCCTCAAGATAATATTACTGTATGTGACAAAATGGCATGCGACAACTTTAAAATTCCTGTAGCCAAATGGTTCTCTATTCCTGACACTATTGGTAGAGGCCATCTATCTCTGTTTGGATGTAAGTAAGGCTATATGGATAAGAAATGTGTCCTTCCTGCTTGCACAATTTCTTTATGTATATGCCCCTGAGTCTTAATTACTCCCTCCTGTTTCATGAGCCTCTTGTGTCTAACAAAAATATGCAAGGGTTGAGTAGGCTCACCCCTTATGCACAAATCCAATCGACATTCTTTCCTTTGAAAGGTGTTATAAGCCCTGGACCACTTGATTCAGTACGCTGCGAAGGAAATGAAGGCTTGAAACTGAATGTCCCCAACAAAATGGCTAGGATTGTTATCCACCTCCCCTTCTAATAAAAAATTATGCAAATAAGTTCACAGAGAAGATGTTGGACTTTTATCCCATGCTCCTTACAAAATTTTATGAATTCGTCCCTTATCTTCAATTCAACTGACTTGCCGGCCTTAATAGCTTTAATCTTCAATAGTAAATATCTTTCCAACAAAAACAGACATAATTTGTAGCAAGAGACCTACAATATAAGACACCAGAATATAAAGAGCAAATAGCATCAATCTAACCCATGACCTTATCTAGCTTGGCTTTTACTTTCCTCAGCTTTTCTTCCTTCTACCTAAACTTATCAAAAGTTTCACTCTCAGTTATGTTCAATTCTTTGAATTTATTTAGCAACTCCTAATACTTTTGCAAAGGAACCGTCTCCTTCTTACATTGTGCTAAAGCAAGCTAGGCCTGTACCATCTCCTCCTGTAACTCTAGAAGAATAGGATCACTACTTTATGTAGTGTCATTGACTATCTCTTCTGTCTTGGTGCCTTTATTGTGAGAGGATAAACCCTCTATCTGAATAGCCATATCTATTAAATCTATATGAGAGCTTGCTTGTGTGGCAACCGTCTGGGTAGAAATAGATTCGGTCTGGGTTCCTAATGCCTTACCTTCACATATTTCTATTTGTGTGGCCACAATGACTAACTCAAGAGTAGTACTCTGAGCTTTCCTATTTGCAGTTTCTTTAAATTTCCGATGTAGCCACTTAACTGTCTTCTGAGGCTTCTGGTATTTCTTCCTCAGCTTCCTTAACTTTATTTCGGCTACCTGCTTCTTCTGAGAAGCATCTTTTGTAGGAATGGGTTTATCAATACCCTTTGTATCTAAGGGTTCTTGGTGCTCGTCTTGGCTATGTTCCACTATAACCGTGTCACTTGACTGGTTATTAGATTCATGAATTATTTCTGTGTCCACTTCCTCTTCCCAGTCTGCAGCTTATAGGGAAGGCAAAATTTCTGTGTGACTAGAAACTCCCGAGGATTGAACTTTGTTCAGGTTCTGGTCAAGTGATCCTCTAGGTTGCATATATGCATTCAAATTTGCAAGAACCTGGGCCATCCCTTCCTCAAATTCCTACAAGAAATCATCTCAGGGGCTCATAAGTGGTGTTTGAGAAGGCCCTGCTTCATTTTCTAGGTCAGAATCATGTTCTTCCTCTTGTTCTAGTTCATAATTGGGTTCCTCCTCTTGTTCTGGTTCAGAATTAGGTTCTTCCTCCTGTTCCAATTTAGAATTAGGTTCTTCCTCTTGTTCAGGTTTAGAATTGGGTTCTTCCTCTTGTTCTGATTTAGATTTACCTTCTTCCTCCAGTTCTGGTTCAAAGTCATGTACAATAATTGGACTAGATGGCTCTGTCGGGTATTTAGCACTACCCTGAGGATCTACAAAAGTCCTCTGGACTAGGTTTAGCCTCGCAGAACGCTTGCGCTTATGAGTTCCTATTATTGTATGAGCAATTATTTTCCTCTTCAGAACAGGGCTCCATTGTCCAATTTCCAAGGTTGCAGAATTTTGGACTACAAGGTCTGGCCTATTCTCTAGTGGTGCTATAAAATTATCCCAAGTTAAATTTTGTTGAGCAAGACTGTGACTAACAATCAGTCTGACAAAACCATGATGACTGATTACAATATTAGTATGTTTAGCCCGTCTTATTCTATCATCTGTATCATGCAATAATGAATTTAAGAAAAATGGCAAATTGACAATAAACTTTTTCTTTAAAACGACTAAGAGTTTAAGTTGTCGTGGTTTTACCACATCTCATCAACCATCACAGGTAATGTACTTATGGATGACACTTGCCAATTCACACCATGGTTCTCCCAGAGAGGACGGTTGAATGCCCTTGCCTTTTCGGGTTAGTTCTTCACCTATGTCTTCGAAAATATCCACCGTGTCATGCAACATTATGTGTTTTTTAGGCCATACTGCTCCTTCTGCTAGTAGCCTGGAAACTTCAACTCTCATGGCCTCCAATACTATTAATCGTATACCTTTTATTGTGGACTGACCATTCTGTAAATTTTATAAACATTCGAGAGCGATTTCACTGCTAGGGGCTTGAAGCCCAGTGAAATATGACATCCATCTTGTGCGCACCAGAATTTCCCTAGCTCTGTTAGAAATTTCCAACACTACGGGTTCTCAGCGAACTGATTTTCCACCCATAATACTCGAATCTTTCGATATTCGCCCTACAATTTTCAAAGATTAACAAAGCAAGAAAAACACAGTAGATAACAACAATTGCTTTCGTAAAATGGAACAGCAAGTAGACTTAACAACTAAATTCCATAATGTGAAGCAGAATTTCCATGATAATTAATAATATTAATTCTCAGACTATCATACTACCACTTGTCATTTGTTCATGGGATATCATAGCAACATATCAAGTCCAATAAGTAGAATAAATATAGTGCATGCAAAGGTATAATGGGAATCCTCCCCCTCCTTAAAAAGAGAGGTCGCCTACGACCGAGTAGACAGGGAAGGGGTTGTTCTGACGGCAAGGAAAGGGAATGAACAGTACGACATTGAATGAAACAGAGTATGCATATAAATGATAGGACGGCAAGAGGTATGGTGATAATGAGAGCAGAGTGTGTAAATATAGTTATAAATAAGAGATAGGACACTTGGATTGATGATAAGTTATTCGAGAAAGAAAAGGACAACAATATGTCAAAAAGATGCTCCGTTGCCAGTATTCTAGTCGAGAATGATACTATTGATCGAAAAGCAGTATATCATGCATAAAGGTTCTAAACAGGGAAAAATTAAGGAAATAATTGCTCTGATAAAAAGAAAGAATAAGAAGAGGGTGTCATAGTAATAATTTACGATAAGATATAACTTCAACACCATAAGCAAAACCTCTGCTGCCAGCAAGTGTCCTTAGCCTCGGCAGGGTTGCTTTTTAACCCATATGAGCCAGGATCCTCAATTGATAAATGGAGAGTTCCAGTGTTGTTCTACATAAGAGATCAATGTGCTGGCATGGTAAACAGATGACCACGATACCATTCACTGGGATGTAGAAAAAGTGATCAGGTCGACTCGTGATGATACCTCCTGTTCCAAGGATATTTTGGCGATCATAACCCTGGTGGGGTGGCCATAATGGGAATTTCACTTTGCTATAGCCTTATGAACATGGTAGACTGGCTCTTAATGAGACCCCCTATCCTCCATCTGAAAACAAAATTTTGTTGTTATTACACATTTTTATGATAAATAGAGGGAGGCTCAATACTCCTTAAGAGTAGGGATGGTGGAAGAAGTTGAACATGTCAATAGAAAAATTGTACCCATAGTATTATTTGTTATAGACATAGAATATTATAACCAGGAAGGGTGGAACTAGCATGGTATTTTAGATGATGAATCAATATCATGTACAATAGAAAATGATGCAGTAAAGTAGTATATAAATTACTGTGTCCCTAGCTAGTCCAAGTAGAAGCTCCTTTACAGCAATGGGGTCTTTACTTCATAGGATAAAGAAATCCTTCTTGAAAAGAATCTATCATCAAGAAGTTATCCTGTTAAAGATCATAACGTTAATGGTATTAACTCCCTTCAATAGAATCCATAAATTTTTTGTCCTCATAAAAGTAGTGTACTTCATGCCATGAAAAGAAAACAAAATGAAAAACAAAAGAAAAATGGGCTGAGATAAGTGAAGAGAAATCTGTTATAGACATTTTTGGGCACTTCAACCCCAATCATAAATGTCCATAAACTGAGGGCTGTTAAGTCCCTAAAAGTGTTGCTTCACTGCCTAAAGGAACAAGGTCAGCTGATTACATCATCTCCCTAAAGTTCTCCACTGAAAACTGCTCATAAATGGTCATAACTGGACCATACTGAAAGCTCAATGCAGAGGGTGCGATACATATGACCTTCCCAATGTACAAGGTGCGACGCATATTGATTTGCTCCTCTGTAGGGTGTGATGGTCAGGAATGGACAAATGGCAGGGACAAAAATGTGAGGTGGAAGATCATGGAATCTTCCATAAGCTTCCCCTCTGACACTTGCCTCTCTATTTTCGACCAGGGATTAGTAAGAGATCATCATTCTCCAAGTGGAAGTAGGAACTATCAGAGAGAGGACACTAATCAAGATCCCAGAAGATGACTCACCTCTCTGTAATAATCTATATATGGATCCCTCATCATAGAGATCCGAGGGCTAGAATTTTGTATCTTATAGAGAAGTGTTGTTGGTTTTCTAGTGTACATTCATAGTGTTGGGTGATCTAAGCTTTGCTTGAGGTGAAGAAGGGATTCCTAGCTGGGGGATGATGCTGGGTCAAAACATATTGTTGTAATCCTCTTGCTACTTTTCATATTAATAAAGCTATTCTTGTTCTCTTCCATATTCTTGTGTACTTGTTTATATATGCATTTATATGGTTAACACACATCTGGTCCTGTGTTTTTTATGAATATAGATCTTTGTTTCTTGGATAGTAGTATGTTTTTGTGATTCGACAGGTTCCTTTTGAAGCTGGGCAGACGTAAAAGAAGCGGCGAAGCTCTATCAAGAAGGAGAGGGAATCAAGCGCAAGACTAAGGTCGGTCCTGTTGGTTCTCATCTTGTCTATTTTCATAAAAGAAAACAATAGTAGAATTTCCTTGTTCATTTCTAATATAGCCACCCATCTTAGTGGGAATAGTAGCATCCGAGTGGACACTATTCCCGGTAACAAAATGGCGACTCCACTGGGGAGCAACTAGATTACTTGTTAGCCTATCTATCCTTGTTTCTTTTATAAACATACAGACAGAGCCTGAAATTCAAGCCAGCTAGCCTTCGAACTACATTTGTTATACAAATGCAAAGTAGATCAATGTTGCTTCAGTCTATCTCCATGTTTTGTTTATGAATTAAACAATAGATCTGCAAGCAATCTAATTGCCCTAAGTGGTGGCTCTAGTAACCTCTTTAGATCACCCCTGTGTTTTACATACACTAAATATCACTTACTAGGCCTAAATCCCTAAACTAGATTGCAAACTGTGAGTGAAAACCTGTTTAAAGTCTCACACTGGTACCATCGCACCCTACCTTCAAGACAGTCTGTATGCATCGCACTTTTCGACTGCAGTAGGTGCGTTGCATACTGGTTTCACTGTGTAACAGATACGATGGTCAGGGAGGGTTAACTTTGCCCTCAAACTGTGGTTTTTTCTCACTGTTTTTAGTGCTATTCAGGAGTTTTACTGTCTGTAGTCAGTGCACTTCTGTGAAAACCCCCTTCTCTTGCATTATTCCTCCTCCTTAGTGCAAAGAACTCTAAATGTTTTTTATGTATTGTGCGTCATTTTCAGTTCTCTTTTGCAAAAACGTAGCATAGTCGAACTGTCGTCTCTAGATTTGAAAGTGTCATAGCTGTCGTTTTCAGTTTTGGAAAACAATCCCATTGTTCTCGATAGTCGATTATACAGTTACTATTGCATAGGATTTGAATTAGTAGTTTTAAAGTGTCGAAAAGAAATTTTCATTTCAAAATCGCAAAGTGTCTCTCTTGCTTTCACTTCGTTTTGGAAAAGAATTTTGTTGAGTACTGTCACTTTAAAAGTAATTCAGTTTTGCACATAGCTTTCTTAACGTCATTCACACATTAAGAGAGCTGAAAACAAATACATGCATGTGCATTTGCATTTTGATTACTTTGCTTGATTTAGGACTGTGCATTTAGCGTGTGCTCTGTGAAGAAAAGATACTTGACTTTCTTCCCTTTAGTAGCTAGGATTTTCATTGCTGAAAGAAGATAAAACATTTGTTTATCATATTATACCGCGTCTTAGGAATTATACATACATCACATGGTGAACCTGAAAGGCAAACTGTTAAGCAAGATCAACTTAAAATAAATCCAATGAATCTAACATCGCTTTGGAACTTAACGCACAACATCTAGAGGTCTAGGCTAGAGACGTATTCCGGCGTCGTAAAGCCTGGTAACTGTTGCTTTCAGTGTTGGTTGGGTGATTCCTCCACTCTAAGATGGCAAGTGCCAGTACGGACTTGTGCTGCCACATACCGTTGCGTATATATTGGGAGACCACAATAGGCTACATCCTTTATCCTTAGGAAGCCGTGTTTGCCGCCCTATCAATCATAATGCACCGAACACAACATTTGGGAAGATTGTTTGCCGTACCGTAAAAAGTATTCTATAGTTTTGTGATTCGTTTGGGAATCCTCTCTGCCTAGATCTCCAAAGAAGTCCATTTTTCTCCTTTTTAGACTCCTTAAAGGAAAAGGTCCTCTGAGCACTTGTCACTTCAGGCTCAATAAAAATCGAAGGCGACTAGAGTCATATTTTGTTTTTTCTTGACTCTTTAAAATTGAAAAAACAAGTTGTGTCAAAGCGTATAAAATTCATTTAATTCGAAAAACATTTTTCCCTTTTTATTTTGAGTTGTTCAAGTAATCCGCAATCGTGGAAGAAAGTCAATCAAAACCCCGTCGTTCGTGGAGACTTACGAGTCAACCATTGTTGACTCCAAAAGCGAAACCATTCCGGACGAAGTGAACTTGTTTAATCGGATCAAAGTCCCCTAGGTTGGTTGGAGAAAACACTCTGACATCCTCGAAGACTCCGGTTAGTCTGAACATTTCTGGTATCCCTGCCTCTATAGAAGAAATTCTGCAACAACAAAAGGACATTACAGATGATCCTAGTGTGACGGTTAACACTTCTATTCCTAAACTGGCTCCGTCTACAGCCAATTCTAGAGGTGTTACTCCCCAACTGTCTACTGCTGCAGAACTTACATCTTCTTCGGCACCAGAAATATTTTATGGACCTGACGGTTTGCCTCTTCCTCCTGGATTGATTTCCATAGAAGAGATTGTGGAAGATCCTCCATCTAACACTCCAACGCAACTTGGAGCTGGGATCACCCTGTATCCTTCTTCATCAGAAAATGTTCACCCGCCCTCGGAAGTTCCTGAAGAATCGCTGAGGAATCTTTTGGATAGGCTTAATATGTCTGAACAACCGTCAACATCAAGGACTATGTCACCTGACACAGCAACAACAGAAGCTCCTTTTGCTATTCCGACAATGTTCGTTGGCGTGCCATCTGTCCCAACCATCTTTCAATCGCTAGATGGGTCCATCCAGGGGCTATTTTGACAGTATGGACTGTTCCCGGTTGTTCATCTAGAATTATATCTGGAATCTCTTACGTTGAGTCTCGCCAAATTGATTCGTCATAATGTCATTTTGGGCAAAATGATCCCCAAAGGCAAATAATTCCTTTGAGTACTGGATTACCGTCGTATGGAGGGCCGTATACCCTTTCATTGTCTTCCTCAAAAGGACAACCATGCGTGAGTTTGCAACAAAATTTTGGTTATGCTGGAATCACAACTAGCGGTTGGATGCCAATCCTGTCTCAACAACCAAGAGTTGTATGCTCAATACAACAAAGTTTACCTATGACAAACATCCCCACTACGCTGGCTATTGTGGCAGTATCGCAAGTACAAGCATCACCAGTTGTATGCCAACCTCAAGTTTCGCAAGTTGCAATACAACAATCTCTTGTACCTCCGACACAACCACAATCACCAACTAGTGGAATGGCTCAGGTTCAACGGGGAATACCAATCCCCATCTTGGTCAAAGAGTCAGTGCTGGACAATAGTCCATGGCTTCACAACCATGGCTAGTGCAATACCAACAACCGCAATTCCAGTAGGCTTACCAACGATATGAGCAACAAGTCTTTGCAAGTAATGGGAAGCCGTATCAACCATATCATAATGGTTATGCCCATCAACCTTACCAAAGTTACCAACATCAAATGAATTATGCTGGTATGCAAAGACCGACTGCTCAAACAATTCCGTCTTATCCTAGGTATGCTCAACCAAGCCTGAATCAATAGTTGCCTTTAGTGGCAACGTTAGAGTTACCGGATCTGAGTCGACTAATAAACGATCCAATTGCATACGCCCCTTGGTGGCTGGCGATTCCGCATAAACTTCCGTCGATATTCCTAAATTTAATGGAAATCCGGGCGAAGACCCATCGAATCATGTGATGACATTTCATCTATGGTGTTCATCAAACACTCTCAATGATGATTCGATTCGGCTTCGCCTCTTTCAGCGCACGTTAACTTGTCCGGCAGCAAAGTGGTATATCGAACTGCCTAGAGCTTCGTTTGATAACTTCAGTACCCTAGCCACAACCTTTTTAACCCATTTTCAATTATCTATCAGGTACGAAATAGGAACTGAGCTACTTACCAATTTCAAACAAACAACAACCACTCACATATCCGATCATATTCATGAGTGGCGACGTCATCGTAGAATGGTAGAAACATATGTTCCTGATCAGCTATTGGCTGAATGGTTTTTAAGTCAGTGTTACCCACTATTACAGAAGATGTGGCAAAGGGAGGATTCGTCACTGAGGAGCAAGTTATTGCTCGTGCACAATATCTAGACTTGATCTATACTCAGACTGGCATGCTCTACGATAAAATACCTAATGCTCCTAGACCAGAATTCTTCGTTCCTTCGCCTCCTAAATCAAACAAAGACTCTCATACTGGTGATGGTGTGATAGGTATGACAAGCACTAAAACCGTGAAGGCCACATCAAAAAATGCGCACACGGTTTTGAGTTAAAATGCAAATGAGGAACTTCTAGCCTCGGAAGTAAATGTCGTGTCAACAGACAAAGGCAAAGAACCCAAGCAGTCTAGAGGCAAGAAGAAAAAACAAGGGAAGAAGAAAAACAAGGGGGGCTCGTCTCCTAGAAAATATTCTGCGAACCCTTATGGGAATGCAAAACCAAAAAATTCATGCAGTATATGTGACGAGGATCACTGGACCCAAGAGTGTCCATATGAAGAAGAACTTAGAAAATTCTTCAAAAGTTAAAAAACCTCAGTTGTACTAACTGATCCGTTTCCAAACCTAGGAACAAATCTGGTTGCTAGCGAAAATGCTTCCGTGTCCCAAGTGCTAATGTTGTAAGTTTCGAAGAAACTGAATGATGCTCTAATAGCAACAAGGAGTAAATATTACGGGAATCCACAGATGTTGAAAAACAAGGATAATGATCAACCTAGTAGTTCAACAACGACTTTGACTGAAGTCGTGCCACCCATCATTCCTGAATTAACAATAAAACCACCAAAGGGAGTAGTACACAAATCGACATTTAATCCCCGTGCCCGAGCAGCACAACACTATAATATGGTGGAGGATTTAGCTCAATCACCATCCACGATGTCGACTCTTTAGGTATTGCAAAATTGCCCCTCCCAAAAGTAGGCTTTATTATCAGCAATAGGTGGGATTGACCCAATGGATTCCAATCTTGTATCTTTTAATCACAAAGGATACGACCCTCAGTTACTAGCTCAACTAGCTTTCCTCATTCAAGTGAAAGCCCTAACCAAAACTATTCATAGAACAATTATTGATGAGGGGGCATCCACATGTATCATGTCAATAAGTTACTGGAAAACTCTAGGGTCTCTGTCCTTGTCACGATCATCAACGACATTGAAAGCATTTGATGGACGAAAATACACCCCGTATGGGATACTAAGTAACTTGCAAGTCGAATTGGGGGGAAAAATAGTAGAAATCGATGTTGAAGTCATCGACAGAAATCTTGATTACAACATCCTACTGGGAAGACCCTGGATTTATGCCATGGCAGCCGTTGTGTCAACCTACTTTAGGAAAATTGCATTTCCTTCCCAAGGAGGAATTACAATCATTGACCAAAAAACTTTTCTCCCCAACAGTTCGCAAGTTACGGGAAGCATTCCGATGATCCATGAAGCCCTAGCACGCTTCACAATATCAGAGTAGGCCTGCTAAAAGACCCTACGTTAATGGGAACTTTTACCCTACCACCTCCTACAAATTTGGTGGAAGTGGCTAATGTAGGAACCTGCAATATGATATCTTCCATTCAAAATATGTCAAAAAACGATGTTAAAGTGGATCATTCGCAAGTTTTTCCTCTAACCCCACTGGAAATATTATAGCAATCAATGTTTTCAGCATGGGAGGCAAACCCGCATCAATGCTCATCGAGCGTTTGGATAGATAGGTCTAAGGAATATGGCACCCCTTCAGATCCTTGGTCACAAGTACACTCTACAGATGAAGGAATCATTCAATTGATGATGATTGATGGGGCACCATGAGAAAATTACCACCATCGATCCCATCTTCTGAACTGGAAAGAAGATAATTCCAGCGACCTACACCATCCTTCAGTATTTGACTTTCTGACGAACACTGTAAATACGGTGGATTTGGAGAAAAACCTATCCAATATCGAAGAGACTATTTCCATAAATATCTCAACCAAAAAAAATGTTGTAGAGAATATTCATGCTGGAAAATCTTGTTCTTCTTCAGAACTGGAAATATATAGCACTCTCTTTCATGAGTTTAGAGATGTCTTTGCTTGGTCATATGATGAAATGCCAGGTATCGACTCAAGTATAGTTGAACACAAAATTAAGATGTATCCAGATGTCAAACCGGTATGACAGTGGCTAAGGCAGGTGCACTCCAAGAAATCCGTTGCCATCAAGGTGGAAGTTGAAAAACGCCTCCATGCTGGTTTCATTTACCCCGTTCCTCTAACCGATTGGGTATCAAATATTGTTCCTGTGATGAAAAACAAGGAACAATTAGAGTGTGCGTCGATTACAGGGATGTAAATCAAGCTTGTCCAAAGGACAACTACCCTACACCCTTTATCGACCAGATAATTGATGAATGCACCGGCTGTGAAATATTTTCATTTATGGATGGATTTTCCGGGTATAATCAAATAAATATCCGCCCACGGGACTAGTCAAAGACTGCATTCATTTGTCTATGGGGCACATTTGCATATCGCAAGCTACCCTTTGGTTTGAATAACGCAGGGGAAACTTTTCAGAGAGAAATGAACTATGCTTTCCATGACATCAAAAACATCGTTCAACCTTATCTCAATGATCTCCTAGCTCATTCGCGGAAGCAGACCGATCATCTGTGCCATTTGAGAGCAATATTTCTACGTTTTTGACACTACAAAATACAACTCAATCCGCACAAATGTGTGTTTTGTGTCAGTTCTGGTTGTTTACTTGGCTTCGTAGTCTCAAAGGATGGGATTCATCTCGACCCTTGCAAGTTTAAGGAAATCATCGATTTGCCTCCACCTTCAAACTTGCTCAGATTCAGAAACTCCAAGGGAAACCAAATTTCCTCAGGAGGTTCATTCCAAATTATACCGAGCTAGATAAAGGTTATACTCGTCTATTGAAAAAGGAAGTACCCTTCGTTTGAGACCAGGTCGTGCAAGCCTCCTTTGATGCTTTAAAGAAATCTCTAATACAAGCGTCATTAATGTATGCTCCTGATTATCAAAAAGACTTTAACATGTATCGAGCTGCAGCAGATACGACCATAGAAATGGTTTTAGTTCAAGAAGACAATGGAATTGAACATCCTATATATTATTTAAGCTGAAACTTAAATGATACAGAAATGAAATACTCCTACATTGAAAAGCTCACCCTCACAACTGGTCAAGCGATACAGAGATTTCGACACTACGTCCTCTTCGGGAAAACTACCATTTTATCAGATTGCAACCCCATGACTTATATATTGTCGCAACAGTTGCTGGGGGGAAATATTCAAAATGGATAGCAATCCTAAAAGAGTTTGATTTGGAATTCAAAAGATCCAAATCAAAGAAAGCCCTGGTATTCGCGGAGTTACGATGCGATCTCCCATCGTCATCCAACGATGCAACATCCGAAGAAGCAATCATGGATGAAAATTTGTTTCTGATATCTTCAAGTGATATGTGGTACAGAGATATAATCATTTATCTCCAGACACAAACATATAAGTCTAATACCTCACGCTCCGAACAATGACGTATTCGATACCAAGCAAAAGACTACGTGATCGTCGGTGATACTCTTTACCGTCGTGGTATCGATACATTTCTACGGAGGTGCCTCACCCTTGAGGAGGCCGAAAAAGTCCTGAATGACTGTCATTCAGGCACATGTGGGGGGCATCAATCTGGTTATGCTACGGTGCAAAAAAATTTGCGAGTAGGATACTTTTGGTCAACAATGTTCAAAGATTGCATAACCACAGTTAGAAGTTGTCATGCTTACCAAATTTTCGATAACAAAACCAGAAGACCACCCACACCGTTGCAACCAGTAGTAGCTATTGGGCCATTCGCTAAATGGGGCATAGATTTCATGACATGTAACCCCACCTCGGTCGGGGGGCATGGGTACATCATAGTCGCGGTAGACTATTTTACCAAATGGGCCGAGGCGATGCCTACATTAAACAACAGTGGAGAAATGACTGCCCTTTTATTTTTCAATCACGTAGTCTCCAGATTCGGTGTTCCACAGGCCATAGTCACAGATCATGGATCGCATTTTCGCAATCACATGACGGTTGAGTTGGCTACCAAATTAGGACTGTCCCACGACAGCTCTACTCCATACTATCCGCAAGCTAACGGACAGGTTGAGGAAATCAACAAAGTCCTAAAGCGCAAGCTGCAAAGGATGATCAGAGTCCATAAACGGGATTGGCACTTAATCCTATACTCGACCTTGTGGGCATACTGGACATCGGTAAGAAATGCAACCAGATTCACACCTTTTCATTGGTGTACGGTTTGGAAGCAATCTTACCGGTTCAATGTGAAATCTCATCCCTCAAACTCGCAATCGACCTTCTCCCTGGAACCTCAGAATAAGAGGCTCGTTTCTTGGAACTAATCCAATTGGATGAAACCTGTCGTGATGCAGTTTCGGCTAACGAAGCTCATAAGAAGCGAGTCAAAGCACAGTTCGACAAGAATGTCAAACCTCGCATCTTCTCAAAAGGTGACCTGGTCTTACTTTACGACCGGGAATTCGATAAATTGGGAGCAGGGAAATTCAAATCATTATGGATGGGTCCCTATATTGTTAAACGAGTCTTAGCAAAAGGAGCCTACGAGTTGATGGACTATGATGGGCTTCCACTGGTGCAACCTCGCAACGGGTTGTACCTCAAGCATTACTATGCTTGATTTCGCATAGTAATCCTCATGCTTTTGTTACATTTTTTTTTTCACCAAGAGCATTTAGTTTGGTTAAATAATCCACTTTTTGCATTCGTTGTAGATGTCAAACCTATTGGAATCATTCGTTGGATATGCCGACGGAGCAAGTCGTAGTTCGCGGAACCCGTCTTTTGTGGCATGGGCCATTTTCAATCCCAGTGGCGAGTTAGTAAGTTTCAGAGGAGTGTGTATTGGTCGGTCTATGAACAATATCGTTGAATACAGTGCATTGATAGAACTCCTTTCTGATGCCATCACACATGGCATATGCCGACTTGTCGTTAGGCTAGACTCACAACTCGTCATTCTACAACTCGCCGGCATCTATTCTGTACGAAATCTAGCTATCTACGCATGTTCCTAAGGGTCAAAATTTTGGAAAGACAGTTTGATTTCATCCAATATCAACATATTTTTAGAAGTTTAAACACATTAACAGACTCATTGGAAAATTATGTGTTAGATAGACATTTGCGACATTTATAAAAAGAAGCATCACATCAATATATGCAACAAGATTATGTAACTTAACCAAAATAAAGCTCCAAAAATCAAAAATATATTTCATAACTGTTTATAGTCTGTACATAATGTTCTGTAACCAAGAAAAAATCGGTCAAATGACTCAAAACTCAAAATGCTAGGGGGCACCCTAGTCTAATGATGTTGGTGATAACAAGTCACCGCCTCTGCAATCATGTGTAAGAGCCTAGTCCATCGACTCGACACTCCAGTAGTATGTCGCTGCAATTGCAGAGGTAGCTCGTCGGTCCTCACATCTGGGATACCAAGGGTAAGACCCTCGATCTGGTCCTGTAGTGCCGAAAGAGTCTCGACCACATCAAGGTCGCGAAGGATGGCCCTCCCAATGACCTCTTCGGCTAGAGCGGCCGCTGTGTCTCTATGGCGTACTGCCGATTGAACTAGTCCAACATCTGCATGAGCACATGAGTTTTGATTAGTCTTGATCATAAGAATATAAGAACATTATAAAGAAAAATGAACAGAGATATGGTAAAAAAAATTACCCATGGCACCCCACTGCTCGCCAACCGGCAGCACCAAATTAGGATCACCTCAGAAATCCATACCAGCATATGGGAACCTGGCATAAACCATCTACTGACGATCGAACCACTCAAAGAAGGTCTCAGAAAAATAAATTTGGGGTTGGCCAGCATGCCGAGACATGAGATCAACCCATCTCTGCACCGTGGTTCAGTCGGTGGAGGTAGGCCAAGTGAAATGTACTGCAGCTGCATCAGTGGGATTCTCTCCAAGGCGAAAGAGGTCAAAATAGAACCATAACCAAAGTTCTTGGATCTTCCACTTTTCCCTTGGTCAATTGTTCTTTCATCACATAGAGTACTGCATCACACCAATTGAACACCTTCGGTTCAAGGCATTCCAAAGCATACTGCATGTAAGATTTGTTGGCTATGTGAAGAGCAAAACTACCAACCAGTCTAGCAAAAGTGAATAGAATGGTCCGCAAGGGCCAGTCAGTGACAT
>APFE030462399.1:2893-15154 GCA_000404065.3 Pinus taeda | reverse complement strand
CTCCTTTGGATGATGCAAACTTTGCAGGATTTTCAAATCACTTGTACTCCACCTATCTCCATCTTATGTGATAATACAAGGGCAATCAGCATTTCAAAGAACCCAATCATGCATTCAAAGGCCAAGCACATACCAATCAAGTATCATTTTCTCCGGGAACAAGCGCTAGAACAAAAGGTCAAATTGGAGTATGTTCCTTCCAAGGAACAAGTTGTTGATATACTCACCAAACCATTGCCCAGGGAGACATTTGAATACCTCAGACAGAAGTTGGGGGTTGTTGATGCATCATCCTGCTGTTGAATCTTGTCTGTTGTACGTAGGAGGATACACGTACATTTGCCAGTCTATGTGGGTCGAATGGGTCTATCAGAGATCATCTGGCACAGGTTCAGGGGGAGCATATATTCTTCTAAGGATGCATTGTTGGCATTATCTTAGAAGTGCTTGGTTTGATTTCTCAAGAGTTTTCTGGTGGAGTAGATCAATGTGTGCTGGTCTGAAGGTTGATTCTGCTAATAGTTGTTCTTGTCTCTATGTCATGTACTTCTTTTCATATCAAGGTCATGTAACAACCTATTTTGGTTTCCCTACTATGCCTGGGATGAATGAGTTTTGTCTATCTTATGTATTCCCACTTGGATGGGAGATGGATGTATGTATGAGGCTTGATGATAGGAAGGTTACTTATAATGTATGGAGTCATGTTCTTTCTTGTAGAACATCTTTTTGCAGACAACATTTCAGCACAGAGCATATACAAAGGAGGAGCCTGTTCAGAGTTTTCAGCAGGTACTCAGGGGGAGTATGGTAGTCCGCCCCTTTGCCCGTGATTGGTTATTGTTGCCATCAAGTACAAAGGGGGATATTGTTGGCATTATGATACATATGTTGTACTTGATGGAAACCCACTCATATCAGATGATAAATTATAGTGCAGCAACATTATTTTTTGGTTCACACACTTTCATGCAGAGAAAAGTTCACGTAATTTCATGCAAAGAAAATTTCACGCACTTTCATGCAGAGAAAAGTTCATGCACTTTCATGAAGAGAAAAGTTCACGCATTTTCATGCAGAGAAAAGTTCACGCACTTTCATGCAGAGAAAATTTCACACACTTTCATGCAGAGAAAAGCGCACAAACATGGTAAATCTTATGGTTGGTTCATGGTATTGGTCCGACAGTTTTTGATCCTATGGTTTTGGTTCGTGGTATTGCATCCAAAAGAGGTAAACCCAAGTATTGGGTCCGTGGTATTGTTTCTCAATGGTTTTGGTCCATGTTTTTGAGTGAGGCCTAGCCTATAAAAAGGAAAGGATATCATTTGGCTAATCACACAGTTGAGTTGAAAATCTAAAGAAGAGAAAGATCTGAATTTTTGATAATCGGTTGGTGAGACATAGTTGAATCTGAATCAAGAAGAAACCAGAGCATTATAAGTCAGATCTACTGAAGAGTTGGAGTGGCCACGGCAGAAGTGCGGATATCCGCAGGTTTCCTTCGGTGAAGTTGCGGACCTTTCCTGAAATATATTTTAGCTGTCTTTAATCTGTTTCTATAGAGATATGGGTTTAAATTGGTGTCTGGTTACTGGTGTTATTTTCTGGTTACTGCATTCTTAGAAGTTATTTGTTTAAAGGAGATTGGGTGATGCACATGTACTTGATGTTTTGGATCCAATTTGAAAATTTATGAAACGTGGTCCTTGGAAGAAAGAGAAGGTAGTATCCTTCTGTAGGTCAGCACCTACGTACTAGTATCTTAGCTAGTATAAGAGCTAAGGGGGTTGTAGCTCCCTTCCAGGAGAAGCTGGAAAACGAGAGAGGGTTGTAGCTCTCTGCAGGTTGCAGCCTGCGTACTGGCAAAGGACTGCACCAGTAAAAAATAATTGTAAAAACAAGTTTCCTTGAAAGAAGATAGAGACATATTGCAGTAGGTGGTTTTCACGCACATTGGGTTTCCACCTTATATCTGGTGATCTTTGGTGTGACTGTCTATGCTTCTTGTTCCTGTTTATTATTATATGGTTCTGACATACATATTAATGGTTAACATCTAAAGAATAAATTACATTAAAATCTATAAGGTATATACAAGTTTCATTAGTCAGATCTGCAAGTGTTTATTGGAAAAGATTTAATAATACTGATTCACCCCCCCTCAGTATTATTTCCAACAGAGGTTGCCTCAAGGTAGAGTGTTGTTGCAATCAACGTTTGAAGGTCTTACTCAACTCCAAATTGAGCTCATGATAGCTCAGTAGAAAGATATGTATGTCTAGTTATCATTTGAATCATCAAGAAAGTCATTTGGTCAACCAAGCTAGGAGAAAACTTGATTTTCCCAAGGTCACTTCAGAGGTGCATACAATTCTCCTGAGGCAACGGTATTTTTGACATTTCTCTAAAACCATGACACCTGTGTAAAAAGTGAAGGAGGTTTTTATTCCTTGGCCTGTTGTGGAAAAAAACTCTCTCATTTTTCCCAAATTCATCTTTTATTTCTCAGAAACATCATTTTAGTGAAACCTATCATGATGTGTGGAACAGGGGATTTGTCAAAATGAAGCGAAACGAAGGGGATAGGGGGCTTCTAAATTCTTAAGGAAATTTTGAGAAGTAGGGAGGGATGTTAGGAAATAGGGGAAAGTGGAATTTCAAAGATTGAGTGAGGGGAAGGGGTCCAAAAGTGAAAAACACAGGCCTAGCCTAGAAAATTGCCAAGTTGTAGCAAGAAACTAGGGTTTGTGCAAAAATGAGGAATTCGGGGGATCTCAGTGATGGGAAGTGTTTAATAAGGTACATTAAGGATAGGGGAAGGTGTATGAACATCAGGATACAAGTGTTACTGACGATTTTACCATCCAAGAGAAATTGCCTTCAAAACCCTAGGAGAGGGAAATGAACCTTACCTAGGCACAACTGAAGCATGAACAATATGTAAAATGACCCAGTGGAACTTGGCATGATGATGAAAACCCTATGAATGATGGTACAATCAGCTGAATGGTGACATGGACCGACATTTGGACAACTTTGACAGGAGTAAAAGCAAACCCTAGACCTAATACCTAGTGATCAAATTTTGCTTGAAGACTCACTGAAATGACAAAATTTGACCTTGACACCTTAAAATTATTTTGTAAGAGCATGTTTGATCACTGGAGGAAGGCTGCAAAGACTGACACTAACATTGGCTCCAATGGGGATGGTAGCTCCTTGGAGGTGCCAAGAATGGCAGATCTTTGGGAGAGCTAACAAGTGCCTTCATCCATTAGGCAATGGAGTCCAAAACTCAAGTGAAACTGCATCACTGAAGACTGACGACTTGACGACACAAACTAACTCTCACTCAACTAAAAACTGACTCGATACTTAAACACAATCGACAAACTAGAAATGATGCTCAAAGTAGAGCTTATTCATCAAAACCTACTCTACCAGTTTCATTCATAACCTGATCAATTGAAATGAAACAACCAATGCAACCAAGTAAGCATTCTAATTGCTGTTTGTTTTCTCTGCAAGTGCTTGCTTATGAACAACAAGAGAGAACTATTGAAAGGCAACTCCCATGAAAACTTGGAAATAGATCCATTGAATGATATGGATTCTCTATCCGCCTCCAAAAACACTGCATAAGGATCTCGAAATTCATGCACACTGGGACTTAGCTCATCCTGGATTACTTCTCTTTCCCTCATACCATGAATGCAAACTTTGATCTGAGCTTTGGGATGAGACTCCTGCTGAAAATGACAAAGAAACCAGTTGCTGAATCAAATGTATATCAACACACATTTCAAGCTCATATGTAGTAAATAGAGAGGGACTTGGATTGTAGACATCATCCAACACATCATCTATTGGATCATGAGAAACTTGAAAAGACTGTTGCAACCCATTTTCTATTGGTTCCGATGAGATTGCATGGCTTTCTACAAGCTTCTCATTTGAAGATATACTATGCAGTTTTCCCTTCAGAAACTGAAATTATTCAAAACAAAATGGTATGGAATCATCTTGTATCATTTGATCATATGTGCCAGCTTCCATTTCCTTCGGGGATTGCAAATCTGGATATGAGAAGTCTTGAACAAGGTTTTCATTGCTCTCAAGATGGTCCATATCAAGACTTGTCGATAGTTGACTTCTGATTGCATGAATGTTGTCTCTGATGAACTAAAATGAAGCAAAACAAAAAGGAAAAGACCCTTTACTTACTTCAAAATTTGTTGCACTTTCGTCGTCACTTTCATAGCTGATATGTGATGGCTAAACATTGTATTCAAGCTGCTGAAAATGAACTTCCTCCTCCCACAAACTAGTTGTTGTTTGTCTGCAAGATTAGCTTCTGTTTGGAGAACATAATCATCATCATATTGATCAAACTGAGGCAAATCATAAGTATAAAACACATCATCAAGCATACTTGTCATATCAACAGATCTCTCTTCTCCAAGATGATTTATAAAAAAATCACTATCAGATCTATGACAACTGGGATAAGAAACAAAATGTTTTGGATCGACAACTTGTTCTTCTTCAATCAGCGAGCCATGGGCTTGAACATCATAATCATTCGTTGCGGTGATCTTTTGCATCATCTCTTCCACTGAACTTACCAAAATATCAAGCTTTACCTATAGAGATGTCGATTCCTCCGGATCTATGTTTTTCATCTCTTCTTCCTTTAACTTTGCCCTTCGGATCAGCAAATGAGCCTCTACATCTACTGCACTGTTCTGCATCTCTTCAAGTGTTGCAAGATTCCTTTCTCTTAGCTGAAACTCCATTTCCGTATCAAAGGCACCCGAGTAGTGCAAAAGAGCAGATCCAAGAGGAGATCTTATATCAACAGGCATTGAATAATAAACTTGGTTAAATTTGGCAGAAAACTGTTGTACTGTCTCCCCTGGTTGTCTTTTCAGTTGGTTATACTCTTCTATATTTTTAGGGAAAGCATGGAATATAGGAGGTAAAATCAGTGGCTCGTATCGATCTAGAATTTTACAAGGTATAGGGGTATGTAAAAAAGGTATAGAACCAGTCTTGGTCTCTTGGGGCTCATCAATTTGAAGATGGTCATCACAAGATTCAGAAGAAGGGTCTTGATCAAGCTCAAAGGCATGCAAATCTTTGGTATTTACAATCTTCAAAGGGAAGGAATCAAATGTAGGCCGAGGATCTCTTCTCAAATACAATATACTTTGCAAAGCCTTCTTGACATTCTCGGGAAAAGAGAAGAAATAATTTATGACAAAGAACAAAATGTCTTGGATGAAATTCCAACTTGAATACCTGATTTGTCCATATTGTCCTTTCATGTTTCTACTGGTCGAGTTCATCCTCCAATGGAGTCCTTGGATCTTATCTCAAAACTGATTTGGAATCACCAAGTGAATGATTTCAGCCTTTTCGGTGTCTGATCGTTGTCCACCATCAACATTCAGATCTGAACTTGATACATGTACTGGGGTGATCGTTTAGATCAGATGCTCAGTTTATAAACTAGACCGGAGATTGACTGAAGCAACTTCCATCTACTTTAACTAATGCAAAGCAAAAGAGTTTCGAAGACTACCTGGCTAATTTCAGGCTCCACCTGTAGTCTACAAAGCCAAACAATGAAAATAAACTTTTTTCCCCAGTGGAGTCGCCACTTTGTTAGAGCCTAGATTTACCTCAGGCTACAAAGGTAAGCTTCTATGTCCACATCAAACCACGCTCAGCCTCGTAGCTAGCCCTACGAGGATAGGAGAGGGCTCTCTCCGGATCAATCTCGGCAAAAGATAATCAGATGGGGCTTGAGATGACCAATTTAACAACTAATCTTAGGCTAGGGATGAAGTGCAAGGATTGATTTGAGTTTTTGGGGGGATTTTTGTTGGAAAAAGGAAAGGAAAATTTGGGTCCGGGGATGAGGCACAGTTTTTGCAGAGTTCTGATTGGGGCAAAGAAGGCAATTGTTTTGATGCTTTATAATGAATAAATGGATGGATCAAACTGGTGTGGAGCCAAGGAGGGAAAGAGATTCTCAATAGTCCTCCTCAAACAGATGAAAACATTGAAAATTAAACAAAATTTCAAAGCATAGCACAACAGTCCAGTGAATTCTACCTTAATCACCCATTTTTTTAATTTCAAAAGCAAAAATAAGGGAAAATGATACACATAACCATCAATGAACTTACAAGTACATAGAGAAAAACAACATCAAAACACAGAGCCACATGGATCCCAACAAGTGCTGCAAAACCCTGGTCTTTCCTTTGCCAAAAATGCAGAGATAAAATGTACAATGATGTGCCAAGCAATCCCAAGTGTCCAACCATGAAAATGACTTAGAAATTACATAATATAGACAAGCCAAACCCATTCCCTTGCCTCTATGGGTCGAGCTCATCATTCTAGGAGTTTTTTCAACCAATTCTAAACAAGACACTGAAATCTAGGCAATCAAACAACTTGCCCCTATATGCTAGGAAACTGATTCATTCATTTAATTTTCACTTTTTCAGTGAATGAATCCTCTAGAACAAGTAAAAATGTGCCAATATTACATCATGGTCATCAAATTACATCATGGTATATCAATAGTTACATCAAAAAGTAAAACTAGTCAAAACTGGGCGAATTTCTGAGCTGAAGAGTGAAAATGAGGCCAAATTTCTCTATACGCCGCGTGCCCAAATTCTCTATGCATGGCGCCACTTTGGATCTGATTCTGAGGCACTTTCCAAAGTCCAAATTGAGCTCATGATATCTCGTTGGAAGGCCTTGCCTGTCTACTTTCCAACCCAAGTAGAATTTCTGGATTTTGATGTCATTTGCCCCTCCAAAACTTCAATCCCATGAGACTACTTCCTGTGGGTGCAAAAGGTGGCAGAGAGGCCATTTTTTGGGTGTTTTTTACCCTTTAGGCAACCCAGAACTTGATGAAATCCTTAGGTAATCCATGAGCATGCATAACTTTTGATGAAAAATCAAAAAATGTAAAGTTTTCCTCGTGCAAAGATGCCAATTATAAGCGCGCACCAAGTGGCGCTACGCATTGGGCAGAAAACTCTGTTTTGTGACCAAAAAAATAAAAAATGACAAAATATTCTCCAAATTCCTTGAAATTGTGACTGAAGGTGCCTCATCAAGTATCATGCTTAGCCAAAGAGGCTTCGGCCAAGATTCAGAGTCTATCCTCCCTTTTCGACATTTTAGTGCCCTCCTGGTGCATGGAGTTCTATGGTAGAATCACTGTCTCGGTTGTATGATGTGTCAGTGTCCATCTCCATGGTGTTACCAGTCTATGCCAATGATATATTTAGCTCATTGAAAATGAGAAATTGGTACCTTTATCTCCAATTTCCAAGTGTATGTTGAGTTTTATGAAATGAGAATTTGGTGCCTTTTGTTTCAATTATCAAAATATGCCAAGTAGGAAGGGGTTGTGATACATAGGGACAGTGGGTATAGTGGACAGTGGGGTCTTGTCAATTGATAATTTTCCCTTTTAAAACTTCTAATTTGACAATGTAGAGACAATGGGACAGTCACTTGATTGTTTGGGGTTACTTGGGATTTTGGGAAATGAAATAGGAAAGAGGAATGATAAGGAATAAAGTTACTTAGGGATAGGAAAATGGAACTTAGGAATAAGTGTATAAGGGGATATAAGGAAATAAACTGTAGTAATGGGATCATGGGAGATGGGAGAACAAGGTGGGAAGTGGCACCAAAAATGTTCTAAAACTTCAACACAAAAATTCAAATAGCAATCTTTAATAAGAGATTATCGCTTGAAGTTTGGTATTCAAATTCTCATAATTAGTCATATAACCACAACAAACACTGATCAAAGGTCATTGCAAGACGACTTGACCTTACTTGGAGCAGAGGAGGCCGTTCCATTTGAAGTTTGAGTTAGGCAGCAAAAATTTTAATGTTCCATCCCTATGCGTCATGCACCAACCCAATGCGCCGCGCATGCCATGTGCGCCGCGCCAGTGTATTTTTACACTACAGAAAAATGCCTAACGCGTCACGCACGCCATGTGCGCCGCACACAAACCCAATGCGTTGCGCCACCATCTAGTGTATAACACGTTTTGCAGTATACTTTTGGAGGCCTTCCTGATGTAAAAATTGGGCATAGGATAGTTCGTTGGAAAGGTATTTAAGTCTACTTTCCAAAAAAACTAGAATTTTTCAATTTGGATTTCATTTACCCTATCAAAAATCAAATCTCCAAACACTGGTGAAAATGTGCCAAATGAGGCTGCCTCAAGGCAAAGTGCTGTTGCAGGTAACGTTTGAAGGTCTTCCTCAACTCCCAATTGAGCTCATGATAGTTCATTGGAAAGTGCTTTGTGTCTAGTTATCACTTTCGCATCAAAAAAGTCATTTGGCCAAACAAGCTAGGAGAAAACTTGATTTTCCCAAGGTCACTTCAGAGGTGCATTCAATTCTCCTAAGGCAACGGTATTTTTGACATTTCTCTAAACCCATGATACCTGTGTAAAAAGTGAAGGAGGTTTTTATTCCTTGGCCTATTGTGGACAAAAAACTCTCTCATGTTTCCAAAATTCATCTTTTATTGCTCAAAAACATCATTTGAGTGAAACCTATCCCGATGTGTGGAACAGGGGATTTGTCAAAATGAAGCGAAACGAAGGGGATAGGGGGCTTCTAAATTCTTGAGGAAATTTTGAGAAGTAGGGAGGGATGTTAGGAAATAGGGGAAAGTGGAATTTCAAAGATTGAGTGAGGGGAAGGGATCAAAAGGGCAAAACACAGGCCTAGCCTAGAAAATTGCCAAGTTGTAGCAAGAAACTAGGGTTTGTGCAAAAATGAGGAATTCGGGGGATCTAAGTGATGGGAAGTGTTTAATAAGGTACATTAAGAATAGGGGAAGGTGTATGAACATTAGGATACAAGTTTTACTGACGATTTGACCATCCAAGAGAAATTGCCTAAAAAACCCTAGGAGAGGGAAATGAACCTTACCTAGGCACTTGGAACTTGGCATGATGATGACAACCCTCTGAATGATGGTACAATCAGTTGAATGGTGACATGGACCAACATTTGGACAACTTTGACAGGATTAAAAGCAAACCCTAGACCTAATACCTAGTGACCGAAGTTTGCTTGAAGACTCACTGAAATGACAAAATTTGACCTTGACACCTTAAAATCATTTTGTAAGAGCATGCTTGATCACTGGAGGAAGGCTACAAAGGCTGACACTAACACACCGTTCTAAAACTTTCTCCAATATCTGTAATTCCTGATCAAATTCATCTCCATAAGGTGTGAAATCATCCATGTACACCTCCAATCCTTCATTTATCAAGTCTGCAAAAATACTAAGTATGGTTCTTTGGAATGTAGCAAGTGCGTTGCATAATTCGAAAGGAAATACCCTGTAAGCAAATGTTCCCCAAGGGCAGGGGAAAGTAGTTTTATCCTGGTCTTCAAGGGAAATTTTAATTTGGTTGTCGCCACTGAAGCCATCCAAAAAAGGGAAGAATTTTTCCTGCTAGTGTATTCAGGACCTGGTCGATAAATGGAAGGGGAAAATGGTCTTTTTGCATTGCTTTGTTGAGTTCTTTGTAGTCAATTCATATCCACCATTTTCCATTCTTTTTGGGGACAACTACTAATGGAGAAACCCATTTACTGTCAGATATAGGATAAATAAAATTCACATCTAACAGTTTCTGAAGCTCTTCTTTCACAATATCCTTTAGATGAGGATTTAATCTACGTTGTGGCTATCGAATGGGTATTGCATCTTTTTCTGAGTAGATGTGGTGCATGCATAACTGAGGGTCAATCCCTTTCATGTCTAGTTAGTCCCATGCAAAGCCCCTTTATATTTCCTAAGGACTTGGATAAGTTTTCGTTACTGGTCATTACTCAGATACTGTTAATGTTCAGGATTTTCCCTTGCTCGATTTCAATAGGCTTGCTATTATAGACAGTGGTTGTTGGTATCGGTTGGTCATTAATGTATCTCAAGGAATCTTCTTCAATCTCATTATCAAGGACTGCTTCAATCATGTGACATCTCAAATTAGACACTGCAACAAGGTGATTGGTAAAGGTGTTAATGACATCATCTTCTGTTTGGTTTTTGAATTCAAGTGCATCTGCCACAGTCAATGGTGAACAAATATTTTCTTTTAAATATGCTACTGGTTGTTTCCTAGTTTTTACAATGGTTAGGCTTGGCTGAGCACGAGGGTATAAAGCTATATTCTTTACATCATTCCCACTGGTTATGGTCATATTGCCTGTTCGGCAGCCTATATAAGCATTGGTTGTTGCTAGCCAAGGCCTTCTCAGTATTAAGGGATGTCCATCTAGCCGTTTTCTGGGGTTAATAATTAAAAAACCTACCGAATATTCCCAAAGGTCCATAGAAACCATCACATCTTGTAATCTTCCTTCTGGCCTAATGACTAAATGGTCAACTAGTTCCAGCAAGGTAGTGGTTGGTTCTAAGGCTGTGATGCCAAGCACTTCACAAGTTTCTGTTGTAAGAATGTTAATGGCTGCCCCTAAGTCAACTAAAGTATTTGGAAAAGAGCGACCATTTATTTGGACTGTGACAATGGGATTCCTCGAGCTTCATATTTTACATGTGTCTCTTTGCCTAGTAATAAATCAGACAAAGTTATGATGACATGGAAAATTGGTGTTATTTTTGTTTTCCTCACAGACTTCTTTGCACACAATTCTTTAATGGTTTTAGCATATATAAGAATATCTTGCATGGCCTGGAGGAGGGGTATTTTTATACAGAGATTTTTGAATTCACCCAAAATATCAAAGTCAGGATATTCAATTAGTCGAGGTATTATCAATCTTTCTGGGAATGGGGGAGAAGCAATTATAATTTTCTTGGGATCTTTCTGCTTGACTGTATCTCCTCCCTGTTTTATTTGTTGGTCATCTACAGTCAAAGGCTTATTCAGATGTGTTTCTTTAACTTCAAGTTGCATATTTTTGCCCTCATCTAGAGCAATTACGCGTCCAGATCTTAACTTAAGTTCATTACATTCTCTCAACTCAACTTTAGGGTCCAGACTCTCAATACTTTGTACTGATTGGATCAATTTGTTGTTGTTAGGATTTGGGTTGGGTTGAGCTGGGAGTTGCGGTCGTATATTAGGGTGAGGATTTTTCTGAAATTTGTAAGGTGCTGGTAAGGTTGGTTGAGGTAGAGGAACTATTCCCATAGGCTAGTTTGCAGATCGTTGCCAATTTGGTTGCCAGTTCTGATTTTGTGAGGTAGAAGGAGACCATTGAGAGGAATAGGGGGTGTTCTGCCAGAACGGTGGAGGGTAAGAGGAATTTGGCCAATTATTACTTGGACTTGATTGGTTGGGCCAAGGTGGCATAAAAAATTCTTGAGGTGGCCAGGTAGAGAAAGGTGGTTCGTTCTGCCATGTTGTTCCTGAATACTGTTGAGAATTAAATTGCGAAGAAGGAAAAAATGAAGATGGTTCTGTAGGCATACCTGTCGAATGTGTTTTCCATTGACAACACTGGTTCAACATATATACTAGTTCCACTTCCTCTTCTGCTTCCTTGAAAACTGCTTTTAATACAATAAGTGATGGAAAACGTTCTGTAGCATGAACCTTAGTGCAAATGGCACTTGTTTGTATCGTATCTAACAAACATTCTCTATGATTATGTTTCTTTCTTCAATGTGGATAGAAAATAGCCAGATTTTGTTGGGTTGTGTTATATTCTTTCCATGTAGTTAACAAGGGGTTGAAAATTTTTATTTTTGACCCTATGTTAGGTTGGGTGGACCCACCTATGGTTTTGTGCATGATTTTCGCACATGTTTTTTGGACGCAATGGTTTTCAGTCCATGGTATTGGATTCTTCGGCATGTATAAATATGTATTATAACATTGAAAGGAAAATAATGAAATATCAAGTTGGTAGTCCCGGTTTTGGGATCCAGGGAAAATCTTTGTGTATATGTGTTTTATGTGTTATGCTCTCACATTGTTTTCTATGTTTTAGAATTCGTATGCAGGTAATTTTTGTATGGTGTTAAAACCTGCATTTGGTATCAAAGCTATTTTTGGCTTCAAGGGGGCGCCTTTATTGCTGAGGGGTTTCGTTTGGGCCTGTGGTAAACCCTGTTCAGTGGGAGATCTGTGAGATCGATTCTGGTGGTGAAAGAAGATGGTGAGCGGTGGAAAGATAGAGATCGAGAAATTTAATGGTCAGAGTTTT
>APFE030462394.1:0-15290 GCA_000404065.3 Pinus taeda | reverse complement strand
TCAGGATGAGTTGTAATTAGTTAGCTCGGTTAACTAAGTTAAGTCTAGTCAGATTAGTTCCAACAATTTGTGGAACTGATTGTGAGTTCAGTTAGTTAATGCATGCATGCATGTAACTAGTGTACTTCAGATAACTAAATTTTCTCTCATAAATAACTCATGCATGTCAGTTCAGTCAGAGACCGAGTTGAGATTAGAGGATGGGGACAGTGTACTATTAGTTGCAGAAATATTCTATTGAGGATATCTCTTGCATGCAGAAGGAATTCATTCCTTGAGGATTGCACAATTATTTCTGAGTTTAGTAAGTTGTGTGAGAGGTGAATTCACACAGGTGGCAGCCAGAGGACCCAAGAGAAACTACAAAAGGAAATAGGAGGCTTGGAGGACTAAAGGAAGGCACAGGTGTTGTCTATTCTGTATACGAGCAGCAGTGAGGGATTGTACTGAGAGCTGGATAGCTTGTGAGATAAATCTTTGTAAATCTTTGTGTAATCTAGAGATATTTCCACTTGTATGATAATACAGATAGTGCGGTTTTTTATCTGAGGCTTTCCCCAGAGTATTATTCTTTTTTCATGTGTGATTCATTTCTCATTCTCTGTTATATGTGTTCTATTTGATCTTGCTCAGAATCGATTAAGCTTCTGCAAGTTTGTTTGTAGAAGTAGATCAAGTATTTTGCTTTAGTATATTGCATTATCAGGTGATCTATAGTGGGAATTTCTACATGGTATCAGAGCAAAGGTGATCAAAGTAGAGAACAATATACAAAGAAGGGAGAAGTTCGAAGGTTGAAGTTCTTGATTATAGAAATCGAATTCTTATCACATCTCAAATTTCACCAATGGCGTTCAACAGTTTGAGACTCGAGTATGCCCTAGATGGAAACTCGAATTATATAGACTGGAAGGATCGCATGGAAGCGGTATTAGAGGGCAACAGTTTGAAGGACTTTATTGATCAAAAAGTCCCCAAGCCAGCAGCTGTGAATGCCCAAGAATTGGTAAAATGAAAGAAATGTGTGTCTAGAGCAAGGAGGATTCTTTTGGAGGGAGTTCGAGACCACATTGTCTCGAGTCTCCATGGGAAGGAGACACCATTTTCAATGTGGAAAACATTGAAGGATCTATATCAGAACAACAACAATCAGAGGAAGCTGGCACTGAAAGACAAGCTTCGGAAAATCAAGTGTGAAAAGGGTGACACGATCTCTACATATCTAAACAAGCTCACCACCTGCATGGATTAGCTTGGAAGTGTAGGAATCACGACAGCCGATGATGACATGGTGAGTCTTGCTCTCCTCAATCTTCTTAAGAGATGGCATAGCTACCAAGAATCGGTAAATGGAAGAGAGAAACTGCCACATTGGGAATGACTGTGGTCGGATCTGATGCAGGATGAGATAAGGAGAAGCACCATAGATGGATCTTCATCAAAGCATGATGATGAAGAAAATCTAGCCGTAACGAGTAAGGTGAGGAAATGGAAAGGGAAGTCTTCCCATTCTAAATCAAGTTCTTCCCATGGTGGGAAGAAGATTGACAAATCAAAAGTGCAATGCTTTCATTGTCATGAGGTGGGCCATTATGCTACAAATTGTCCACAGAAGAAATCCAAGAAGGGATCCTCGAAAGGATCAGATGGTGAGGCACTGGCCTCACAGTTCGAATTGGGTTTCACCCTCATCGCATGCGTGGTTTCATCGATGGTGGGTTGTGTTTGGTACCTGGATAGTGGATCCTCATTCCACATGACCGGAAACAAAAGTCTATTTAGTACCTTGGAGGAGAAGGACCTCCAGATGCACATAGAGATGGGCGATGATAGAAAGTACCATGTTTCAGGTGAAGGTACGGTTGTGTTTCAAAGGGAGCATGGAGCTCCTCTCACCCTGACTGATGTAAAGTATGTGCCTGGTTTGAAGAAGAACCTGGTGTCCTTCGCAATGTTGGAAGACAAAGGCTATGACGTAGTCTTTAGTAAAGGAAAGGCATTCTTGAGGCACATTAGAACTGGACAGACCAAGAGGATTTGGATTCGAGTAAAGAATCTCTACAAGCCGGAGGTAGATGACTATGCTGCATTGAGTTCCAAAGCAGAGTTAGTGCAAAGCCAAGATATTGGCGAGCTATGGCATAGAATATTGGGCCACTTGCACCATGGGACCTTGAAGATCATGCAACAGATTTCTACCGGACTTCCCAAGGGTAAACTGGAGCGAGTGGATACATGCAAAGGTTGTACCTTGGGTAAGTATGCAAAATATTCCTTTCAGGATTGAGACAGTCGAGCTGGAGCAATCCTGGAGCGAGTTCATACAGATGTGTGTGGACCATTCTCGATAGCCTCCACCGCTAAACAAAGGTACTATGTTATTTTTATTAATGATTCTTCTTATAGATGTTGGATATACTTCATGCAGAAGAAGGATCAAACCTTCTCAAGGTTTTTTGAGTTCAAATCCTTGGTTGAGAAAGAATCTGGAAAGAAAATAAGGGCCTTGTGAAGCGACAATGGTGGAGAGTATGTCCCTCAACAGTTTAAGGACTTTTGTGCAGCAGAAGGAATTAAACGGGAGTTGACGGCACCCCATAACCCACAGCAGAATGGGGTAGCTAAAAGGAAGAATAGAATGATTTTGGGAGCATCTCAGGTGATGATGCATGACCAAGGCCTACCATTTCATTGGTGGGCTGAGGCATGCAATACAGCAATATACTTGCATAATAAAAGCCCGCATCGTATACTAGGGATGAAGACACCAGTGGAGGCCTTCTCCAGGAAGAGACCAGATGTGAGTCACTTCAGGATCTTTGGATCATCGGTTTATTGCCATGTGACCAAAGATGCCCGAAAGAAGATAGAGCCAACAGCTGAGTTAGGGGTACTTGTGGGGTACACTGATACACCCCACAACTATCAGGTGTTCTTGCCTACCAGTCAGAGGACAGTGGTACGCAGAGATCTGAATTTCGATGAGCAGAAGGCCATGCGATTTTCCCTTGAGAGCGATCTCAAGTTACATGCAGACGAGGAACTTTTGGTTCCTAAGGAGGAGGAGCCTCAGACTGATGCGAAGTAGCCGCATGCAGAGGATCCAGGAGTGGAGACATCCACTCATGAAGATTCTTCCAGAGATGGGCGGAAACGCTCAAGGGAAGCTGACAGATTGGTGATGGATGCAAGAGAGAATGTGGGACAGCCATCTTCTCAGCGCAGACAGAGGAGGTCACCCGAGCGGTACACTAGTTACATGGCCCTGGTTGGGGAGTGTGTCGAGACTGAACCATCTTCTTTTGAGAAAGCAGTGCAGTAGCCAATTTGGGTTGATGCTATGGTGGAGGAGTATGACTCCATAGTTCGGAATAGTGTTTGGGATGTTGTCCCAAGACCAGAGGACAAGTCAGTAGTGAGTTCCCAATGGCTTTACAAGGTAAAACAAGCAGCTGATGGGAGTGTGGAGAAACATAAGGCAAGGTTTGTTGCCTATGGTTTCTCACAGGTCGAGGGGATCGACTATGATGAGACTTTTGCTTCTGTAGCAAGGTACTCATCTATTAGATCAATGTTGCCACTATCAGCACAGATGGGTTGGAAGATCCATCATATGGATGTGAAGACTATGTTCCTCAATGGCAAGATTAAGGAAGAGGTGTATGTAGAGCAGCCAAAAGGATTTGAGACCTTCGATCGTGAGTCACATGTGTGTTGACTCAAGAGAGCTTTTTACAGGCTGAAGCAAGCACCTCGTGCTTGGTACACCAGGATCGACAGCTATTTCACCAGGTTGGGCTTCACAAAGAGTGAAGCGGATGCGAACCTTTACCACATCATGGTAGAAGGTAAGCCATTGATCATTGTTCTTTATGTTGATGATCTGATATTGACAGGTGATGATCAATTGATCAAGTCTTGCAAGGAGGACCTTGCAAGAGAGTTTGAGATGAAAGTCATGGGTCTCATGCACTACTTTCTAGGCATGGAAGTGTGGCAGAAGGATGGGGAAGTGTTTCTGTCTCAAGGCAAGAATGCCAATGAGATACTCAGGAGATTCCACATGGAGAAGTGCAATCTCATGCAAACTCCTCTTGCAGGTAATTGGAGGAAGGAGGATGCTACTTCAGGTGAGGTAGTAGCTGCTACTATTTATCGATAGGTTGTGGGTTCATTGATGTATTTAGTGAACACATGACCAGATTTGTGCTTTGCGGTGAACCAACTGAGTCAAGTTATGGTTTAGCCTACCAAGATGTTTTGGAAGGCAACAAAGCATGTGTTGAGATACCTTAGAGGCACATCTCAGTATGGATTATGGTACAGATATACAGAGGGAATGAAGCTTCAAGGCTTCACAGATGCAGATTGGGCAGGGAGTCCATCGGATCGGAACAACACTTCAGGAGGATTTTTTAAAATCAATCTTTGTTTAGCTGCAGTTTCTTGGTACAGCAGGAAACAGAGGTCAGTTGCACTTAGCTCAGCAGAGGCTGAATACATGGTTGCCAGTCAGGTAGCATGTGAGGCTATTTGGATGTTGAAAATTCTAGTTGGATTGTTTGATCAGAGGATGGATCCAACTATGATCTATTGTGATAATCAGAGTTGTATAAAACTCTCTGAGAATCCAGTATTTCATGACAGGTCCAAGCACATCGATATCCGGTACCATCATCTTCAAGACTATGTGGTGAAGAGGATCATGTTGTTGTTGTATGTTTTGACCGAAGAGCAGGATGCAGATATTTTGACTAAGGCATTGTCAAAATGAAAATTCGAGTTCTACAGAGATAGGATTGGGGTGACAAATAATCCCTTTCTTGTTGAGAGGGAGTTTTGAAAAAGCAACAAGAAATGCTAAATATAGAAGTGTTAAAAATAGCATTCGGGATACATTCCAATTTTAGTTAGTCCCTGAACTAAAATTGAGAATTAAAATTCGAATTTGATCTGAGCAGTTGTTTGAAAAATAATTAATTAATTTCATTCTTGAGTTTAATTAGTTGGAAGAAAAATCAACATGAAGTCTATGTGAAGACATGCAACAGTTATCCCTTTGATTGAGGAAGTTATCCCTTAATTAAGGAGATCAAGATGAGTTGTACCTGAGTTGTAATTAGTTAGCTTAGTTAACTGAGTTAAGTCCAGTTAGATTAGTTCCAACAGTTTGTGGAATTGATTGTGAGTTCAGTTAGTTAATGCATGCATACATGTAACTAGTGTACTTCATATAACTGAATATTCTTTCATAAATAACTCATGCATTTCAATTCAGTCAGAGACCTAGTTGAGATTAGAGGATGGAACAATGTACTATCAATTGCAGGAATATTCCATTGAGGATATCTCTTGCATGCAGAAGGAATTCATTCCTTGAGGCTTGTGCAGTTATTTCTAAGTTTGGTGAGTTATGTGAGAGGTGAATTCACACAGGTGGCAGCCAAAGGACCCAGGAGAAACTGTAAAAGGAAATAGGAGGCTTGGAGGACTAAAGGAAGGCATAAGTGTTGTCTATTTTGTCTATGAGTAGCAGTGAGGGATTGTACTGATATAGCTTGTGAGCTAAAGCTTTGTGTAATCCAGAGATATTTCCACTTTTATGATGATACAGATAGCGGGGTTTTTTAGCTGAGGCCTTCCCCAAAGTATTCTTTTGTGTTCATGTGTGATTGATTTATCATTCTCTGTTATATGTGTTCTATTTGAACTTGCTCAAAATCAATTAAGCTTCCGCAAGTTTGTTTGTAGAATTAGATCAAGTATTTCACTTTAGTATATTGCATTATCAAGTGATCTACAGTGGGAATTTATACACGGAGTAATAGCAATGGCAGAATAATAGCACTGGCGGAGTAACAACAACGACTGTTACTTTGAAAATTTCTCAGTTTCTCCTTGTCATAATTCGGTTCTTATTCCTGCAAAAAGACAAACAAGTAATTAGTAACAGCATATTAATATTATTATTTTTTATTTTTTATTTTTTTTAACAGAAGGCAGAGGGAGTATTCTTTGCACCAACAACCATCAAACCAAATGTATCAGATATATGTTTGATGAAGGCATCCTTATAATTTCGACGGTGATATAACTTCAAACAGTGTCTGTTCACTAGGAAGGAAGTACGATTTTCATCTACTGTAACCAATCTGACTGTTCTATTGTCGAATATAGTGTCCACTTCATAGGGTCCCATCCAACGGGTGCGAAACTTTCCTTTAAAATCTTTGAACTGGTAGTCATAGAGCAATGCCCAGTCTCCTATATGAAACACCTTATTCTTGATAAATTTATCATGTCATTGCATTTTCTACTATTGGATAGCAATGGTTCTCTGGAAAGCTACTGAACAAATCTCATCTAACTCATTGAGTTGTTCTAGCCAGTGTTTCTGGGCCACTGATAAGTCTAATCCCACTTCCAAAGTCGTTCTGAGCGTACTGATCTCGAACTCTACTAGAAACAAGGGGGATTTCCCATAGACTAGCTCAAATGGTGAAAACCCAGTTGTATTCTGCCATGTCGTCCTATATGCCCAAAGAGATTCTGGAAGTTTCTGCGGCCAATCCTGGCAATGACTTGCTACAGTTTTTGTCAATATATTTTCCAATACCTTGTTTGTGCTTTCTACTTGTCCATTCACTTAGGGATGGTAAGGAGTTGTCACTATGTGTTTAACCCTGTATTTCTGCATAAGCCTCTCTATCATGTGGGCTGTGAACTATGCTCCTCCATCAGAAACAATTTCTCTTGGGGTACCATATTGGGCAAAAATCTCTTCAAAAAGGAAATCTGCAACCACCTATTCTGGTTTTAGCAATTGCTCTAGCTTCCACCCACTTAGTCACATAATCAATGCAGACCAGGATATGAACCTTCTGGTGAGAAGGTGGGTTGAAGGGCCCAATGAAATCGATGGCCCACTTCTCAAAAGGTTCAAGGACCATCTAGGGTTGTAATGGCATTTCATCTGATTTCCCAGGTTGTCCCAATCCATTTTGCAGCACCTTTTGGCATGTTCTTTTATCTGCAAAATGTCCTCCACAAGGTCCACCATGGGTGGCCTGCAATATCTCATAGATATCATCCTCTGATACACAGCGTCGAATTTGTTGATAAACCCATGTATGAAAGAGGTATCTTACCATCCATAAATATCAGGTACTATGATGAATAATTTTTCGTTGATCCTTATAGGACAAATGACAAGGTACCTTACCTGTAGCAAGATAGTTAGCAATATCTGCATACCATGGAGTGTTAGTGAAAATTACAAAGAGATATTCATCTGGAAAGCTATCTTCGATAGGTGTACATTTGGCATTATTTTCTAACCTAGACAGAATATCAGCAACCACGTTGTCCTTCCTTGGTTTAACTACTATGGTAAAGTCAAATTCTTGAAGTAGTAAAATCCATCTTGTAATACGACCAGGAGTAATGGGTTTATTCATTAGGTACCTGATGGCTGCATGATCAGTATGTACAAAGGTGGGGTAACCAGTGATATAGTGTCGGAGCTTGTTGATGGTGTAGATGACAGCAAGGAATCCTTTTTTTGTCACTGTGTAGTTTAACTCAACATGAGCCAAGTTCTTACTAACATAGTAAATTGCATATGGTACCTTATCCACTTGCTGCCCCAAAACTGCCCCAACTGCTGTCTGGGAAGCATCAGCGTGAATATGGAATGGTAATGCCCAGTCTGGCCCTCTAAGGATTGGAGCACTATAGACCAGTTCCTCGATCATCACAAAGGTTGCATCACAATCATCTGTCCACACAAAGTCTGCATCTTTTGTCAGTAATTGAAAAAGCGGTTGTGTTGTCTTAGCAAAATTTTCTATAAAGCGCCTGTAATAACCAACGCAACCGATAAAGCTACGTACCTGAATGGGTGTTCTGGGTATTGGAAAATGTTGTATTACCTTTATCTTAGCTGGATCCATCTGGATTCCTACAGCCGAAAGCAAGTGTCCTAGGACTATTCCTTCGTTCATCATCATATGGAATTTTTCCATACTTAAAGAGACATGCGCCTGCTTGCATCTTTCAAGAACTTTTTCTAGCTTCCCCAATGCTTCTTCGAATGAATCTCCATATGCCGTGAAATCATCCATATAAATCTCAACACTATCATCCATCAGATCAGAGAAATTCCCTAAAATTGCCCTCTGGAATTTTGCAGGCGCATTACAGAGACCAAATGGGAGGACCCGATATGTGAACGTTCCCCAAGGGCATGTGAAAGTGGTCGTATCCTGATCTTCATGAGCTATCTGGATCTGGTTGTACCCGTTAAATCTGTCCAGGAAGGAGAAAAACTTCTTCCCAGCCAACGTATCCAAGACTTGGTCAATGAATGGTAACAGAAAATGGTCTTTCTGAGTTGCCTTATTTAATTCTCTATAATCCACACATATATGTTATTTACCATTTTTCTTAGGGACCATTACCAATGGGGAAACCCATTGGCTGTATGAAATGGGGTACATAAATCCCACATCCAGCAGCTTTTGAAGCTCTTCCTTAATAATGTTTTTCAGAGCAGGGTTCATTCTCCTCTAGTGTTGCCTCATAGGACGACAGTCCTCCTTAATGTATATGTGATGGGTGCATAGATTAGCAAGAATCCCCTTCATATCTAAGTAGTCCCAAGCAAAGGCTTATTTGTGTTTCCAAAGAACATCAAAGAGTTGTTTCTTTTGGGACTCTAACAGATCTGTATTGATATTCAGGGCTTTTCATGGTTCTATTTCCATGGAAACACTGTCATGGGGCGTAGTTGTAGGTAGCTCATCAAGTCCATCTACTGTTCCAATACTTTCTTGTGTCTCACAGTTTAAGACAAACTCCAAGATTTTTTTATTTAAATCTAAAATAGAACAGGGATCACTAATAAAGGTATTAATTGTGTCATCTTCCGTTTTGGTTTTCAGCTGGAGGGCTTGTCCAATAGTAAGAACTGGTCTTAACTCCTCATTTTCCGATTCAGACTCTTTCTTGGGTAAAAATTTCTTGCGGCCTGTTGATTTTGCCGATGGGTTAGGTTATGCGGGAGGATATAATACTAGATTCTTAGTGTTTTGTCCATTTAAAATGATCATATGTCCAGACTGACACCCAATATAAGCGTCTCCAGTTGCCGGCCACGGTCTTCCCAAAATCAGGGGATGGCCTCCAGCTGGAGATTGTGTTTGGAGTACTAGGAAGTCCACAGGGTAGTGCCATGAATCAACCAAAATTGTGATATCTTCTAACTTCCCTACCAGTTTCACTGTAGATCGATCTGCCAGCTCTAACACTGTAGGTGTCTGTTTCAAGTTACGAAGACCTAATGCATGCATAGTTTCAATAGTGATGACATTTATGGCAGCACCCAAATCTACCAGTACATTTCGAATTTCTACCCCATTAATTTGCACGGTTAAAATTGGGTTCCTAGGATCCCCATACTTTACAGGCATGGACCTTCCCATCATAAAATCTGATAATTTCCCCATTACATTAATGGTGAGCGGGTCTCTTGATTTCTTTTTAGGCTTCTTAGCACAATATTCCCTAAGAGTTTTTGCGTATATAGGTACATCCCTCATAGCTTGCAGCAGGGGAATCTTGACATATAAATTTTGTAACTCCCCTAAAAGGTCAAACTTAGCTTGAGGGGTTTGTTTACTCAAAGCCAACCTTTCTGGATAGGGCAGTTCAGCTTGGTGTTTTTGAGTAACTAGCGGTTGAGGAGGTGTATGATTTTTGTTGACTCGATTTGATTCCTCTTCAACCATTTCTGGTTCCTTTTCCTCACTATCAATTTGTTCAATGATAACTGGTGAGGGTTGAGCATCTACTTTCTGCCCAGATCGTAAATTCATCTCAATGAATTCTACAGTAGAGATGTTGTATGAAGGCAGGTTGAGAGTGTCATCTTGTTGAGCCCCTTTATTGTTAGGATTCAGATTGGGTTGGATGGGAAGTTGGGGATGAATAGGTTGATTACCAAGAGGCACATTAGAGGGTAACTAAAGTTGTTTTTGTGGCATTGACTCGAGAAACTGCCTAGGAGGAGAAGGTCCCTGCCAGTTCGGAGCCCACGAGGAACTCGAAGTGGCTTGAGGAGCCCACTGCTACCAAGGTGGAAGCTGGTATTGGGGCCACATGGGCGGATAAGGCATGGACTGAGGACCCATATTAAAATTACTAAAATATTGAGATGCATCCCGAAACATACCTTTATTTCCCATTGATAGCCAAGGTTGCCATGGCTTTTTAGGTCCCATAAAGTACAGTTGCTCCATCTCTTTGTCTGTCCCTTGAAAACCCGCTTTCAATCTTGGCAAGGATGGGCATGAACTTGTCGCATGATTCAACTCACAGATTGTACACTCCTCTACAGAGTTTACTAGACATTCCCTCTATGGGTGTTTCTTCCTGCATGTTTGGAAACATACAGCCATAGTTCTTTCCAATTCTATTTGTTTATGTTTTACCTGCAACGTGTCTATTTGTTCAGACAAGGTACTCAAGATATCCGTCCTTAGGCTATCCAACAGATTCCCAATTTATGCTTTTGTAACACCTCCACCATATACTTTTGTTGATCGAATCCCTTGTTTATTCCTTGCAACTCCCCTTGAGCACTGGATGCACAACTCACAGATAGTGTCAAAGTTCTCCTTTGATATATCTCCCTTTCCGACTATATTTAACAATTCTAAAGAGTCCTCTCGGAAGGCCCGGAGAAGGATAATTTTCAAAATGTCCTTATCCAGGTCAGAGTGACCTGATCTCTGCAATGTGTATTTAAAGTGTTCCACACAATTTTCCATATTTTTTTCCTCTTCTGTGTAAATTTGAAAAGTTCTTCCTCAATATCCCATGATTTACAGTAGTCCTGGTACTTCTCCAAGAAAGTAGTTCTCATCTCCTCCCATGTGGTGATAGACCTTCCCCCAAGACCCATAAACCACCGCAGGGTTGTCCCTTTTAGCATAGCGGGGAAGATTTTCAATTTCTGAGCATCCGTTATATAATCATATCCTTGACACACAATGTCAAATTTAAATAAAAACGTGACGGGGTCTTCATAAGTAAGCCCACGGAAACTGGGTAAAGTTGTTAAAGGAATGGGCTTTGTTGGTGTGTCAGTCCCAAGATCCCTAATTGGGAAGTCAATAGTAGAGGTTGTCGGTGCCATGAATATCCTCCATTATTCACTGGGGATTCCAGTAGGCTCCACAGGAAGGACTTTTATCACAGGGGTTCGAGTTGCCTTAACAGCACTCCCTCTAGCCTTTGGTGATAGAAGTGTCTCTACAATTTCTTCCTCCCTTTCACAGTGGCTTGACCCTTCAGATCTCCTCTCTGCAACTTCTTCTTCCCTACTGGGATGGACCATTTCCTCAGATGTATTACTTGCAACTTCTTCTTCTTCTGTTATGAGCAATGGTACCCCTTTATCAAGTGTATTGTTGCTTATCTCTCCAGCTGCTGGAAGGACTTATTGTATCGAATCAGTAGGGGGTGCTGTGGACAGCACTGGTTGATCTATAGATTGTCCCTCAGATCTTGTCCATGCACCTGGCCTCACGGCTGCACAGGAAGACACCTCTGAGTCAGCTTTTGCAATGATTTGTTGGATATAAGTATTCCTTCCCAAATCCTATCCTCCCTTCTTTGGGGCTCTCCCTCTACCCCTTTTATTTGTCTCTCTGCTCATACAAGTTGGTGTGACAAAAGATGTTGATACCAAATCACAGTGCCCAAGACCTATATTAGGGCGTCAAAATACCATTCCCTCCCTAGGACGAGAGATCACGTTGAAAAGAGAACAATTAATGGAAAAAGAAAAGAAAATAGGAACCTAGGGTTCAAGGCCTGGAGCAAGGCGTCAAAGGACTCCTCCCTCCCCAGGACAAGAAACCCAATCAAGAAGAATAACACACACACGAGAAAACCTAACACTTCAATACCTGACGTAGGGCGTCAAAGGACCCCTCCCTCCCCAGGGCGAGAGATTGGGTTCTCAAAACCAAAACAACAAAAATGCTAGGGAAATCTAAGCTCAGGGCCTGGAGCAGGGCGTCAAAGGACTCCTCCCGCCCCGAGGCAAGAGATCAGCCCTAATAAAATAGGAAAACAATAAAAGCACAAACAAATTAAATACCTATGCTCAAGACCTAGAGCAGAGTGAGAAAGATCGTTCTCTCCCCAAGATGAGAGATTGACCCTCTGGTTGATACAGATCGTGTCTTGCACCTTGTTAGCCTCCTCAGTAACATTGCCAAAATGTTGGTGTCCAGGTATGAACAATTTATTCACCCCTTTTCCTACATTAATGTATCAATCCGGGTGCGTACTATTTTCAAGGCAACACGCAAGGTATATGCAGGGGCAATGTTACAATCTATCATTGACCAAGGGTTCGTGATTACCAAATTAAAGCATTGCTGAAACAAAAATAGAAACTCAACTGCAGAACTTTAAAAGGTATTCACGGTGATCTAGAGAATCTGCAACAACAATCAAGAAATAAACACAGCAATGAACAATACACACATAACAAGAAAACACGCAGCACCTGATCAAAAGAGCGGGCCCAACTCTCTGATCAGGGTTGTGTTACTCATAGCGAAAGATAGAACAACAAAAAGGGTTGTATTTTATTAATCTGAACAATGTTGTTACAATATAATGCAGGGTCTCGCTAACCGTTCATATAGGAATGACCTGTCTTTTATACAGTATAAAGGGGAGTAACATCTCTCCCCAAAACCTAGCAACTATATGCCTAAAGATATACATCAGTTAACACAGCACCAGCGTCGAGAGAGCAAGAACAGGAATGATCCAAAACAGGTTGAGAACAGTTGCAAATCAGTTATGTTGTTTCAACGTGGTCAATCAGCTGCTGTGAATCGCGGAACTGTTGTGATATGCCGTGAGGTCAACACCTGCGACCCAGAATCTGCGGTCATAACATGTTTTAGTGGTTCGCATAGGCAAAACCCTCATGACTCTACTTCATTAATTAAATATCCCAAGAGACGAAGAAAGGGGAATTACCTCATAGTTTTACATAGTAAATATATGTGAATGAATACAAAAGGGATGAAAATAGGAGTGGAAATGTAGGAAAAAGATAGGTCGATTTGGTGCCTAACAGTAAGCTTGGTAGGACTATTTCTTCGTCATGTCCAATTTCTCAGCCCGATCTGGGAGATAGCACAAAATTTGAACCCAAGACTTCTAGTTTGGTGAGAATTCATTTCCACAACCATTACCAATTGAGCTACCCCAAGCGGATTTTTTTTTTAACTATTATTGAAATAAAAACAAATTTGAATTAATTTTTTTTATAATTAAAAAATAAATTTAACTATTCTAAAAAAATAAAAATAAAAATAATTTTTTTTTAATAATGAAAAATAATTTATTGTAACAAATTATGAGAATAATTTATTTGACAATCATAGATCAAATTTTAAACATTTTTTTTCCTTTTTAGAATCAATGGTAAATTTAGATCTCCTAGTCACTTTTTTCCAGATGTATTTATTTTTTTAGGGGCAAAATTTCATTTTCAAGGCTACCATACAACATTGTGAGTGAGTTGAATGAATTTATTTATGGATTAGGGATGAAATGTAAGTGAGGCAGGAAAGTGTACAACTTGCAAAAGACAACTATTTTGAAGTCATGCTCTAGGAATATGGAAATTCATGGATGGACTGTAAGCTTAGGGAATATGAAAGAGTAGAAATGTCATGATGAAATTTCTGCTAACATGAACTTGAATTATTCATGTTCTTTTTGAAAAAGAAATTGGTTTTTGGAAACCACTTGTGCATAGATTGATCTTCTTTAATCTTCCTAAAACTTGCAAAAGCTTAGCACTAATATGCAATAAAGATTCTCAAAGGAGAGAGGTGATCAGAATCTCTTCATACAATATATACGTAATAAATTCATAAATAGTGTTAATATTACAAGCTCAAGGAAGATACATAAAAATGAAATGCACTTTTACTTGTCAGGAAGCAGTGCACCTTGGATTACCCGCCAGTGTTTTGTTGATAATTTCTTTGTTTAATATCAAATTTGAGTGATTCAAAATCCAAGTTAATGCAACTTTATATCACAAACATGTTTTTAATGATTTGATGATTTTTGCAAGTCCAATTGCTGCAAAATCCATAAAAAAAAATGATCACATTTTATTGTCTCAAATGCTAATTAAAACTATCTCATAACGTAGATTTCGTCAAGTTCTTTCCAACAATGCTTGAATCGCCTCAAATAGACGTCGTATGAGAAAGTTATGGTTGTTTGAAGTTTTAGCAAAACAATGGAAATAAGGTGCATGGGTGCCACGTGGCAGCACTAGGGAGTGCCATGTCAGAGTGATGTGGCAGAGAGCAAGGCAATGACTATGCAAATGTTGACCAATAGTATGATGCCACATGGACCAATCCAATTTTGTCATGTGGCAGTGAAATTGTTGCCTAGTTAAGGATTGTCAAAATTGTCAAATATTGGCCTCCATTGGATTTGAACTCATAACTTCACTTTTACAAATTCAAAGACTTACCAATAAACCACAATTCAAATTTGTGAAACAATAGCTAGAAAAACTTTATTTAAATTTTAAAATATTAATCATTTGACAAAATGATTAACAAAGCAACAATTTGACAAATGGGCAGCAAAATAAATTCAGGATTTTTGAGAAAAATTTCGAGTGTCTAATTGCTCCAAGGCACTTGTTAATCAATTTCATGCCACCAAAATATTTTATTTTCAATTGAACTCATCCTTTTGACTAAAAAAATGGATCTCACAACCAATTTATTATATAAAAACTGAGAAAACATTGAAGCCAAAACTCATAAATTTTTTTGTTGCAAGTTTTTATTTGCAGATGGAGCGAAAAAAATTATAGCCTCTCTACATAAATTTCTTGGTTGTGTTGTGGTCAACTATTCTCGGCGAGGGTTTTTATTTTTTTATTTATTATTATTATTATTTTCCCGGCCCATGGTCGTCCTGTACGTTGTTTCTTACCGTGTGGGAGGTCAACCTTTGTTGTGATTGTGGCCTGGCATTGGATGTGTGCTTTGAGGCCTCATATTGCGTGGCGTGAGAGTCATGCCTTAGCGGCCTAAGCATATGCATTTAGCCTCGCCTTATGGCTGGCCTCACACATATGTGTGGGACATGGCCTTGGATTTGGCCTCACGTATATACGTAGGCCAAAAGCCATGGAGTTTTAAAAAAATAAAAAATACAAA
>APFE030462392.1:187669-208028 GCA_000404065.3 Pinus taeda | reverse complement strand
GAAGAAGTGTACTTTTTTTCAGCGAGAATTAGTGTATCTGGGCTTTGTCATTGCAGAAAATGAACTAAAAATGGACCCAGAAAAAGTGACAGCTATAGTTAGCTGGCCTTCCGAAAAGTTTATTTGAAGTTCGAAGTTTCCATGGACTAGCCAGTTTTTACAGGAAGTTTATCAGAAATTTCAGCGAGATTTGCGCACCAATGTTGGATACGATCAAGAAAATAAATCAGCCATTTCACTGGACTGAAGCAACAGAAAATAGTTTTCAGATCTTGAAAAAGAAGATTACTGAAAGACCAATATTAAGACTGCCTGATTTCAACAAAATTTTTCAAGTTCGTTGCGATGCCAGTGGCACAGCCATTGGGGCAGTCCTTAGTCAGGAGGACAGACCGGTTGCTTATTTCAGTGAAAAGCTAAATGAGAGCAAGCAAAAATACTCAACCTACGACAAGGAGTTTTACGCCATTGTGCAAGCTTTGAAACATTGGCGACATTATCTGTTAGGTAACGAGTTTGTTCTGTTTTCTGATAACTCTGCCTTGCAGTACATTATGCAGCAGCATAAATTGAACCATAAGCATGCAGCTTCGGTTGAGTACTTGCAAAGTTTTACATTTGTACTAAAACACATTAGTGGGCAATCAAATAAGGTGGCAGATGCACTGAGCAGAAGAACGTTGCTTCTACAGGAAAGCACGATGCAGATTTTAGGCTTTGAACATTTAAAAGAGCTGCATCCGACCGATACTGAGTTTAGGGAGGCCTATGAGGCTTACCAAAACCCGCTGTTACGAAATAACAGCCTGTGGTTAGACTATAATCTACAGGAAGGATTGCTGTTTAAGGGAGGGCAGTTGTGTATTCCCAACTGTTCTATGCGGGAAAACATTATACAGGAAAAACACAGTGGGGGTCTGGCTAGACATTTCGGTATTGACAAAACGATTGCTCAGGTACAACATTTTTATTTCTGGCCAAAGTTGCGGCGGGATGTGCAGAGGTACGTGAGTAGATGTAAAATTTGTCAACTGGCAAAAGGTCACAGTCAAAACACTGGACTTTATATGCCATTACCCATCCCTAGCCGACCATGGGATTCAATTAGTATGGATTTTGTACTGGGTTTGTCGAAGACATAACGAGGTTTTGATTCAGTAATGGTTGTGGTAGACCGATTTTCAAAAATGGCACACTTTGTACCATGCAAGAAAACCAACGATGCTACTTATATAGCACATCTTTTCTTTACTGAGATTGTGAGATTGCATGGACTTCCAAGATCCATTATCTCTGACAGAGATGTAAAGTTCACCGATCATTTTTGGAGAACTCTGTGGAAAAAGTTGAATACCAAGTTGCAGTTCAGCTCCGCTTATCATCCGCAGACGGATGGTCAGACGGAGGTAGTAAACCGAAGTCTGGGAAATTTACTTCGAAGTTTAACAGGTGAAAACTCCCGGACTTGGGACCGTGTACTTGCTCAGGTGGAATTCGCATACAACGATTCCCCTAACCGCAGCACAGGATATAGTCCGTTCCAGATTCTGTACGGCATGCATCCGCGAGGAGTGCATGAATTACGAGATTTGGGGAAACTTGAGAAACGAAGCGCTGATGGGGAGGATTTCGCCCAAGCAATGAGTAACTTGCATGAACAGGTCAAACTGAAATTACAGGACAACAGTCAGAGGTATAAACAGCGAGCTGATACAAAGCGTCGGGAAGTTCAGTTCAACGTAGGGGATGAAGTCCTTGCGTACTTACGTAAGGAACGGTTTCCAAAATGAGAGTACAGCAAGCTAAAATTCAAGAAAATCGGGCCCTGTAAAATCATTCGCAAATTTTCTGCAAACGCCTATGAACTACAGTTGCCACCAGGGATCGGTATTTCCCCTATTTTTAACGTGGCAAATCTGTTTCCTTATGTCACTGATTCAACAGATATTACAGCGGCAAAGCCACCACGGGACACCAATTGTGAAGGAGATTCATGGACGAGACAGATGCCAATGGCACCACCCCTTGAGATCGAAGGGATTTTAGACACACAGGTAGCTAAGCGCACACGCAGGAAGGAGTACTTGCGGTATTTAGTCAAATGGAAGAACCGTCCGATAGAGGATAGTTCGTGGCTTAACGCATCACAGGTACAGAAAGCAGGCTATTCTGTCGACGACCTCATGGAACGGAGCCATGACTTTTTGCCACCCCAGGAGCCTGATGCAGGAGCATCCAGCTCCGAGGAGACAGAAGGTGGTTGACGGTCTCATGGAGAGACAAGAACACACAATCATACATGCATAGCTGGACAGGTGTTAGACTTGTCAGTTATTTTACTTTATTTATTTGTTTTATTTTTCAGAAGGTCGTTAGGACCAGGTCAATTAAAATTGTGAACTGTTTCTTTTAAATAGGAGTTAGTAACAGTAAAATAGGTTGATAGTTAATTAGTATCTTTATGAATTGTGTTAGTTAGGAACAATTAGAAATTGGTGGACAGTTACCCAATTCTGTTGGGGCAGTTCTACCTGAACAGAGAACGATTGTGCCTCAAGAGATTAAAAAGGAAAAAGACAAACAATGTAAGGGATTCCTCAGACAGAGAAACGAAATATACAGTCATTTCGAAATACAAATTTGTTTTTTTTTATTCTCTATTAAATCACCACTGTACAGATAAATTTCACACATAGATACATAAATTCTATGTAACTAATCTACGTTGGAATAGCAAAATAGCAAGTATTTACAGGAAGAGCAGGGCGCTGCCATATACATTATTTCCAGACAAGGAGGACAAGAAGTTGTGAACGCAAGCAAACCTTCAGGTAACCCATATAACCCTTAATTTATTTATGACCAAAGCAAATGCCAGATTGAAACCAAATAAACTTGTATCATTACATTAACTGTTATAAACAAAGCAAATATAGTCCAGGGCGTCTCACGCTCCTTCGAAACAAAAACTTCATTCAAAACCGAACCTTGAAACAGAGATTTCGAACAAGAGAATGATACAACCAGACAGAATCAACTAATTGTCATGACGAGGAATTACCGAATGGAAACGGTGTGAACGAGGGTTTCTATCAAACCAATATCAACATTACAGGGTGAGGGTTCGAGACAATCGAATGCCCATTTTACAAATTTAAATAAACCTCAACATACAGGACGAGGGTTTGAAACCACCGAATACCCATCTACAGAACAAGGGTTTCAACAACTGAGTAGCAGTATTACAGAACGAGGACCAAAGACCAACGTACAGGACTGAAGGAGGGTTACACAGTCAAAATACTATCTATTTCATTGCTCAGGTAACGAACTAACAACAAAAAAACGAAGTCACAGAACTCTATGGCAAACTAATATGGAAAGACCCTACCGGTAGGAAAGGGCTGGAGAGTCGAACGACTGCCAGAGGCCACGGAGGGCTTCAATCTACCGAGACAGCTACCTCGAGCCACCTGCAACGAAATAAGAGCCGATTAGTGCCAATACAGTCACACAATAATAATTAAACATAACAAATGAATGAGGGTTGAAGCGCAGATCCTCACCTGGAGCTGAGGAGGCAACACTGAAAAACACAACGACCATTATACCCCTGAAGACGAGGAGCGAGGGTGTTAGGGTCAGAAGAACAAGTGGCAAATAAGTTCAACAGAGAACCATGGCTTACCTTGGCAGCAGAGCTGAAGCGCAATAGCTTGGCAGAAACCCTGTCATGAGACCAACTTACAGTTTAATCAACCAGAAACAACATTTGAATGACAAATATTTGCATAACAAATAGTAAGCCAAAGATTATCATCATGCCGAATGGAGGCCGTCTTATAATTCGTTGTAACCCTACCTCCATAGCCACATAGAACTGAAGGCATCCATCGAATCAGCGTTGAAACCAGAACGACAGAGGAGCAAGAGTTTCCACAGAGCAGAGCAAACCTTCGGCACAGTGAAGGAGTGAAAATGAAAAACGAGCGGGCTTAGGGTTGACAAAAGGCAACGAGCGTATAAGGGGGAACCGACAGGTGGAGGTCCCAAACCGGCGTGACTAGTAGCTACCCCAAGAAAATATCGGGAGGATGTACAAGCATTTAAGTCAAACAACTAACATAATTAAAAGCGCCAAGTCGTATCACTACGGTTGCATTCGGAAAGGCGGGAGGCCATCATCTTCCAGATATCATCATATTTTTGGTTGGGAGTCACTGACCATTTTTTTTAATGTTGTGCCTCTGCAAGTTTGACAAGATATTTAAACCCTAGAAGGAAAGGAATTTGGTGAGAAAATGTAGCACTCTAACTCAAAGACCTTTGTAGGAAAAGCTAATCGGGTACCTAACCCAAGAAAATGGAGGAAACAAAAGGTTACACTTCTTGCACTCGATATTTCAACATAGGTAGATGGCTAATCTACTACATAGGGTGTTATGGGACAAATAGGTGGACAACTATAAGCTCTTCGTTGGTGAGGAGGAAATCAAAAGGATTGAGGTACATCCTATATGACATGGATGAGAAGACAATGCACTTGAATAAAATAGAGTGCTACAACAATACAAATTTGAATACATATGGTACTACACTACAGAATGGAAAAGTGATTATCATGCTACCCCCATTAATATGGTTAGTGAAAATTCTTCTCCAGAACAACCAATGACCATTCTATATGAATGATTATTTATTTGATCTTCTACTATTTGGACATTTGTTCGCAATGTTTTGTTTTTTATGTGTCTGTGTTATATTTCATCTCTTATGTCTTTATTTCCATGGAGATCGTATGCATAGTAGTTATATAAATATGTCAAAAAGCGGTTTTTTAAGTTGGTCAGTTAGCTAGGTTACCATTTTCACTCTAATCTTTTCTGGTTGTAATTATTTTCCATTTTTTTGGATAAACTAATAGTCGTTTTTGGGTTTGTAATATCAACAAATTTTCGTATGTTGGACTAGGTCCACAAACTGTTCAAGGAATCTCAGTTGTAATCTGGTTTTATGTTGAATATCAATAGAAAATTTTGGTCGAATATACCAAAAAAAAGAACTTGTATTATGTAATATAGTTAAAAAAATTTAAACTTACAATATAACCTACCCTCTCATTACAATAAGGGGTATAAGTGATTATCCTCAATCATTACAATAATGGGTGCATGAGATTCTCGCATGTCAAGCCAGTGGTCTTTGAATACAAAATTTTAAATTATTCTTGTATAATTTAATTTTCGAAAGAAAATGTGTAAATGTTCATTTATATATATTAAATTTATAGTGAAATAAATATAACCTATGAACCAGTGTTGAAAGTATTTCTAATACATATTTAGATTTGGGAGAAGTTTTTCACCTATTTGATAGCATAAATTTATAGATTCGAATATTTTTATTATATTTTTTTAAATAATAAATTTATAAAATAATTTAACAAAAATAAATAAAATATATTATTAATTAAAAAGTATTCTGTAATTTAGTATAATCATGTTATTATATTATTAACAAGTAAATTAAAATATTAAAAAATCTTTACAGTAATTTTAAAAAATATATATAAATCACACTCATAATTTTAAAATATATATAATTGGACTCCATATGCAATCCAATACAATAAATGTATATTAGCAAATATATAAAAGTGGCCGCCCATGCAATCTCACATATACACACAAAAAAATACATATTATTAATCAAATTCAAAAAGATCAAAGAGTTAATCGAAAAAATCATTTCATCCAAACAACGAGGAGAAATGAACAATGTTGGTCACAAAAAAGTAATTCAATTTCATACACCAACCAAAGAGAGAGTGTTTGGTGTCGGAGATCGATCACAAACTCAATACCTTTAAGATAATAATACTTGAGTTAAAGTTTTAATATGGAGACGTTGAGTTACGAGGAGTTCTTCCATTAATTTTAACTAAACTAATTTATCTATTTGAATCGATGTGAATATGAAAAATTGATTATTATTGAGTAGCATTTTTTTTTTCCTCTAATTAAGACTAACCTAAGTACCCATGGGGATTTGAACCAGTGACCTATTTGCAAGGAGTGCCTTAACAGTGCACCCCTTCACCATCAATCCAAAGCCCCATGGGCTATTTAGTAGCATTTTTACAACCAACCAAATCTTGTGATTTTGTGAATCTATTTATTTCCATAATTATTTAAATTTTTATGACTTATTGAAAGTGGCAATTAACTTATAGTTTTCTATTTTATTTGGAATTTACCAAGCATAATGTATTGCATAATAAAGTCTTAATCAATTTATATTTTTGTATGTATCTAATTATCATATGGATATGTGGGCTAAAAGACATTAATTTTTTCCATTAGGCTGATTTCCAATTTAGCAAACCATGGTACAAGGATTTTGATATTGTGTAATTTAGTATTAGTTTAATAGAAAAAACTTATTTACTTAAAAAAACAAACAAACAACAATGGTTTATGTATAATATCCATCCTAGATTTTATTTTTGAACTTGCAATTTATTTGAAAATAATCTTTTACGATTTTAAATATATAATAATTAAATATATAAGATTAAAATATTAGTATAAAATTATAAATTTAGATACAAGATAACCATAATGACTTATTATATAAGGGGTGGAAGGTGAGGTGGGGAATCTACATGATCTGAGTAAAAGTAGAGTAGCACATTATACTTGTGGATTGGGAAGGGTTTTCAACAATCTCACAAAAACATATTCACTTTGGTTGGATCTTTTTATTGCCTAGGAGAAGACATTCAATCCTTGATAGTCCTAAGGGATTTTGTGTTGATAATTTAAGTTATGAAGGACAGATCCACCCTTAGAGGAAATCACCTTAATTCTAACATATGCAGAATCAAACAACTCTCCGGTTATTTTGAATTAGTATCCTACTTTCACATCAAGCAATAACTGAACGATGAGAATGATTATTGGACCAAGGTGGCCTCCACCCTTGAGCATATGGTCTTACATAAAAATGGGTTTTAGGTTAATCCATTAATCTAAGTTAGGCTCTTAATTATCTCTCCCTACAATTGACATAGTTATCAATCTAACAAATGGTATCCATATTGACCATGGGGCGATACGTAGTCTTCCCACCTCCCTCACTAGCTTGAAACGGACTCACACATGGTTCATCAAAGTAGTACATTTCGCTCCACAAGAAATATGAGATATCAAATATCTCCTTTGATGCATATGGTTTCATTCATTAATAGATACTCTTTGGGAATCTAGGAGGGTGGCACTAGGGGAAGCATCTTATAGAGGAGCAAGTGTGATTTTGGTGAGGGAGAGTTTAGATTTTGAGCCTCCTCCTTGGCTCATTCAAAGGTACCTAGATTTAACAAGGTTGTCCATGAGGGTTCTGTATTCACGTTGGCTAAGGAATCAATAGTTGTTTGGATCCCCACTACAAATCTAGCTATTTCAGATGCTTTTTTCATTGACATCAATTTTTGCTATCCTTTTGAGCTCCTCCATTTTCAAAGTGAAGGGATATATTTTTTTAGTTTGAAAATAGTTTGGTATTAGTTTTATTATTGTTGTTTCTCTATTTCTATTTTCTCTAGGTATTATTTCTAGCGAGATTGATATGGACAAGACATAAGTGAAGGAGGTCCATAAGGTGCTTTGCACGAAGGAGAAAATAACCTAATCTAATGGAAATGCTTTGATGGCAAGTCTTTCCAAGCTTGTAGAGTTGGAATAGATTAATGTTACCCACAATGAGAAGGTCATAAACCTTCTCCACATTCACAACTAATGAAAATAATCTCGTGAGGCTAAATGCAGTTGCCTTATATCCACATTCTTATCGAATGGATGGGTGCTCTTTCACATGCCTCCAAAAATAGTCAATCTAGGCACTTCTTATAATCAAGCTTTATTAAGGATGACTATATTTAACAAAGAAGAAATCCAACAAAAATTAAGAACAAAACTTCCATCATTTAGGGGTAAGAAGCTTACGACAATGCCCAACTACAAATTATTATGTATATTTTCAAATAATATGCATTTTATATAAATTTATATAATTTATAAAGCAATCTATTTAAAAAAAAAACTAAACTTGGTTTAAATGAATTTTTAAAAACTTTTTAAAAATAAAATTTTAATGCATCTATATATATTAGAATTGTATTAGGAATATAATGCTACTAGTTTTAACACATCCTTTTGATTTGATATAGATTTTATTTGGATTTATAAAAAACAAACTTAGTATATGAAATTTTATAATATAACAAATTCGAGCTGGATAGGAGTATTGTTTGCACTCATGGTGCAACATCATGGCGAGTCATGTTTCCATGCACATAAAAGGGTAATAAATAAGGCATAAAATAACCTTTGATGAATGAGCACTGAAGATCATAAAAAAATTCAAGGAAATAAGCACGCCTTTTTCGCTGCATTGAAACTATGAAAGCATTTATAATTTAAAAAGATGGAAATGAAATAATGATTAAGGAAACATTATTCCTTAGACAACTAAGGTCGTAGGGAGATGAAAATAATGCATGGACCAATTACAAATGAATATAATAAAAATGAAAGTAGAATAAGTCATATAAGATGGAACGGAAAATTATTGTTTTGATAGATTCTTACTATTTAACAGCTTTATTGGTGGGACAACCTAGGTCGTTGGGAGACCAAAATTAATTGTATATTGCTGATAAAAATATATATTTTATAACAACATCAAATGTCATCGTTTAAAAAGCAACCGAATAATTCAAAAGTTGGTTCCCAAAGTAAATTTATAATTAAATTATCTTCTAACTACTCATGGTACCTTTTGACGAATCTTCAAATCTCCATAGGAGTTTGGAGCATTCAAATTTAACTTATGAAACTCCCTACGAAATGATAAACAATTATATTCTCAACTTAAGAAATTAGAGAGAAAAATCACATTTTAGATTACGTGAATATGATAATCACAATCTTTAGATCAAAGGATTTGGTGAGCTTTTTTGGTACGGAATAACATACAAATTTAATTTAATGTGTGAAGTTATTTCTCTTCGGCAAAGATTAATAAATTGATTTTTAAAAATAGCTGTTATATTTTATTTTAATTATGAATTTTATGTGTTAGAGGAGTTAATTTTTTCTTCGTATAATTTATTTGGTAAGTAATAGGTTACATTTATATTTTACATGGATCTATATTAGTTTTATATGAATATGTATGTGCCGCATGTTAATTCCATATTGAATATAAGAACAATTACATTTCGGTTATAATAAACAACATAATATTAAAATATTTTAATTATAAAAATATTTTACTTTTAATTGTTATGTAAATAATAATAGGAATAATAATCTAATTTTAAGTTCACTCCAATCCATACTCCAAATTGTTGTATCAAACATTTTTGTTGGTGAGACAAGAGACCTACTTAGCAAAAAATTTATTGTTAAAGTCTAAGGAAGGCCTAATGAATGTGGTTCCTTGTAATAGGACACATGTTCAAAACCATATGGAGTAGAATTTGTACATGTTGATAAATTAATATTGATCCATTTTGATGATGCTCAAGGAGTAGGCCTCCTCTTCTAGTAGGACCTAGTGTCTCAACTCCACTTAATTTATGATTTTATTTTTATATTAAAATTTAAAAATATATATTTATGGTCCACATTGAAATTTATTTTTCTATTAGTATTTTACTAATATTTTAGTAAATTAAACATTCTAGGAATTACACATCTCCATTTAAATAAAATACAAGTATAGATAAATAATAATTTTTTTCAATAATTTTATGTTTTTCTAATTAAAATAATGTATTTAATAGCCAACGTCGTCATCATCATTATTAAATAATGCAATGTATGAATTTCAAATTGAAAATATCTCCTTCATACCAAATTGCACAAATCAACATTTTCAAATAATAATAAAATATAACTAAATTAAAATTCTAACTATCATAATGATAAATAATATCCGTTAAACCAAAATTTAATTTAATATAAAAATAAAAATAAAAAACATTAAAAAAATGGAGCAAACTAATTATTTCTATTATTAATATCTTAAAAAAGAGCAAATCTCTTTGAAGTATTTTTTTTACTCTATACAAATTTGGAACTTAAATATTTTATCCTCTGCAACATTTTAAATAAATTTAAAAATAAAAATGATTTTTAATATATAAAATTAAAATTGATTTATTATTAAATTAAAATACTGATTTTTAATATTTTTAAATATTATTAACTTAAATTTTTTTTTTACGCGGGGAAGGTCCCCGCTGAAAAGCCACATGTAATATTTTAAATATTATTAACTTAATTTTTTTTTTCACGCGGGGAAGGTCCCCGCTGAAAAGCCACATGTTACAATCCTGAAAAGCCACATGTTACAATCATATTACATCATATACGTCTTACAATCATATTACATCATATACGTCTTCCCCGCTGAAAAGCCACATGTTACAATCATATTACATCATATACGTCTGTACGACGGGACAACATTACATCAAATATGCTGCTGCGCACCATCGAAATCGAAACCTGGTGGGGAGCGTGGCAACCAAAAGCCCCCACCATCAAATCATACACTTCGCGTGCTTATTATTAACTTAATTTAGATGAATAAATTTTACATAATATTTTTGATATATTAATTTATATAATTTAAATCTTAATTTTTAAAATATAATTTAATATATTATAATATTTAATATTTTTAACAAATATTAAAATGTTAGATTTTAGACTTTTGTGATCTATATTGATAAAGAGATTGTCTTTTGGATTAAGAATGTTGGTGGATGTTTCATACCAACTAATGTGGTCCATCCTCGGGATAAAGGTACACAAATGACATGCATCAAAATATTATTAACGATCATTAATTGAATTAAACCAGCATAGAGCCATCATCTAACATGAGCCAAGAGGGATCCAATTTCTTCACTTGCAGATTTTTTATGAGCAAACATTATTTAAATGTTTTGTATAGTTATTTATTTACTTTTATTTTTATATTAAAAAAATCACTGACATGAGCAAAATTTCAACTTTGATGTTAAATGTTTTGTGTAGTTATTTATTTATTTTTACTTTTATATTTTTAAATCTTTTTATTTTGGCTGACATGACCAAAATTTCAACTTTAATAATGGACGGAGGGTTACATATCGTACTGGCTATAGAAGTTACTCATCATACTGAGCTGTAGAATGACCCTCTAAGCTCAATAAATATCAATTATAATTTTATGCTAATTTTTTTATGATCTTTACAAAAATATAAACTTATTCAATATAAAAAAATACAAAATTTTGTCCTTAAAGTGTAATTCAAATGATGATCATGTGATATGAAATATGGTATAAACTAAAAAAATATAAAATTCCAATTCATAAATATAATATAATTTATGAAAATAAAGGCCAATCATAAACCGATAACAATCAATACACAACCTAGTTGTTAATTCTTCTTATTGCCCGACCGGAAAAAATAAAGAAAGAAATTAGTGAAATCAATATTTGTAATTTTTTTGGCCATATGGTTCTCAATAGTTTGACTTACCAAGTTGGCCATGGATTCAACCATACTACATCGCCCTCTGTGAATTTTCTGTCGCTTATATATTATAAAGAAAATTCAATATCATGTTCATCTCCGTGGGGTCTTTATAATGTCCCTTCTGCACAGAGATGCAAGTGATATATCCTTCATGATACAAATCGTATGTACCCTCTGCATAGAGATGTGAGTGATACCCTTATTATACCTGCCCAAAGGCATGGTATATATCTTATTAAAATATGTTTTTTACCTGTCAAATATTGACAGCTCTGTTTAAACCCTTCTAAGTATTATTTCCAGCTCGGTTTAAACCCTTCTAAGTATTCTTGTGAGGAACACCAACACGATCCTCCATTCTTCGACTTAAACTTAAGACATGGATCAGGAGATACCTCAAAATTGGACCAGTTGTATTGATTAATGTTAGCTTTAAGGATAACATTAAAGAATAACATTTTATGTGGACATATAGCTGGTATGCTTCACAGCATGATGACATATTTGCCTCCATCTTCCACTGTGGCGTATTGGAGCCATCCGTTCCCCTGCCCCTATGACTGTTGACATGTGATTGATTGCATGTTGGCAGACCAACGATGGGTGACAAGGCCCATAGTTATTAATTAGCAATGCGAAGAGCAGTTTCTTTCTGAAGAAGCACTTTCCTGCACAAGAGCTCTCATCCATGGCGTTGATGAAGATGAGGGAAATTGTAGAGGCTTACTTTGCTAGTTGAGTTGGGCTATATTGTGCAAGCGAGAAATGAGATAGATTGTGAAAATTGGATAGCCATGGCCGAGTTGAGGCCGAGCTCCGCCAGTTATGTACGGGCTAGGATTTCAGAATTGGAGCTCAAGTTGGAAGTTTCTGATGGATTGCTATGGCATATGCAGCCCTTATTGGATCATTGACCTGGATTGCTCCGCCGCCAAAGGCTATGAGGCAGCGCTAGTGTACTGGTGCAGAGAGGATTTTACGGTGACATTGATGAGGATCTATTCGTGTTGTCGAGGAACCATGAATTGGAAAGGTGGGATTCTTGAGAAATTCATGGCGGCTACTGCTGCAAGATATTGGATTTATCCCAACCCTACAAATCTAGAACTCATTTTCTAAATTTTCTAAACTTGCCTTTTTGATTCGGCCAACATTTTCTATTTTTTGTTACACTATCATTTCCCCTAAAACGAATGAAATTTTCACCTTTTAACAGTATCTATTGTAAGTAAGAATGTAATTATTATGATTAAGACACAGACTGATGAATCATTATAGGAACTCGCAAGAGAAATAGAGTAGGATAGGGTGTTGTTGTTAAGACACAGGCTGATGAATCATGACATGAACTCGCAGGAGGAACAAAGAAGGAAAGGGCGTTGTTAAAGAACTTATTGTATTTTCTCCATATTCTGAGGACTGGGGCAACACATATTTTCATTGGCGAGTTAAATAATAAATTTATTTTTTATTACTTGCAAGTTCAGATGTCCATATTAGATTAAATCTGCCATATATTAGAGTTGTCATGCTGCTCTAGGAAGTTTCATAGATAATTATGATGCCTTCTCTTACTTGTAAGGTGATAGGTAAGTTTCCTACCTTCTTTGCAAAATGGAAAAATATATCCGCTGTTGAATATATTCTTCATGTAGAATTGTGATTTTGAGCTGGTAAAGTTCAAAGCTGAACTTGAATTTTCCATATAGCAAGTTGTACTGCATTCTTGGTTTGTATTATTTTCTAATAGTAAAAAATTATAATATTAGATAATTATCTATTGTTTCGTAATATAGAGATACCGTGAGTGTGCCCTTGGTATTCCTTTGGTATTCAACAACTAGCACATAATCAAACATTCCAAACTACCCAGTCCTATCTCCTAATGACTTGCTATAGATTGGGCATGTATAACTACTGCAAGGAAACACGTTGAATGCGTTACATGTCCACAACGAAAGCCTTTTAATGGATTACTAAATGAAAAAATAAAATAACGGGGCAGTTTGCTTCCAAAGCCTTGTCATGACATTTGTGCACTAAGAGAGTCTTTGACATGCATGTGTTATAATACATGCAGTGGAGGTAATGAATGCCAAGCTCCTTCCTAACGGGACATATGTTACAAAAGGACAACGACATAACAACGACATACTTTTTACGTCTTAGATGGTAAATAGTTCAATGACATTGAGTAGTGTAGCGCAATTGAGTTGAGTAGTGTAGTGTTATGGTGTGAAGTAGCGTTTTGTAATGATGTTGAGTGGTGCACCACAATGGTGTTGAGTAGTGCAACAAAAGTATGGTTGGTAGTGCAGCGCAAGTATGGTTCACAACTACCATGTCCTTGTGTATTTCTACACTACACAAGTATTGCAAACAAAGCTCACAACCAAAGAACTATCCAACATGTCATCAGTTGAGGATCTTAATGACAAAATTCCTTTTATGCTTCGAAGCTCTACAGATGCCTACTCACTTATTCCAATCCCATTTCAAATTATACAAAGAGAACCATCCGCATCAACTCAGCCATAAGCTTTAGTAATAGGTTGTCTAATAGGTATGGCTTTGAATACAGATGCACTGCAATAAACAATTGTTTGTTCGAAAATGATTATAACAACTCCTAAAGGCATTTTAATGGGTATTAATAGACCAACACCATTATCTATATTTGTTTTTTTACTAAGGCATGCTTTGCATCTTTGTTGTCCTAGTATAACCCAACAATTGAAGGTTTTTCACAACCATATAAAATCTATATCCAAATTTGAAGCTCCTTAAGCCTAATGGTGAAAGCTTCTTTAAAGTGTACCTTATTTTCAAAGGGTATAACTTTGAATAAATCATCATACAGGTGGACTCCTATGAACCTACAATCTAGATCGATGATACCAATATATCCATTGTTTGTAGGATGCCCAATACAATCTGAGATGTCTCTCATTTCGCTTCGAATAAACTCACCCGATTTTGTGTCCCATTGAAGAACATAAAACATATATCTCTTTGTGGAAATGAAAATATAATCATCTTTCTCTCCATGAGGTTGGAAGAGCTCCAGTGTTGCAATTCATCCATAGATTGGTACATCTAGCATTGGTTGTAGACTTTGCGGGACAAGAATATGAATCTCTATTCTGGGACATTTTGTTATGACGAAATTAATTCGTGTGGATTGGTAAAGTTGTCGATGCAAGAATGAGTCACATTTGGATTCTCGGTGAGTCTCATGACAATATTATTAACAGAATAGTGATATAGGTCTCGATAGGTATCAGGATAATATCACAATATATAGGTTTCAGGATGCTCATAATTATAGACATGATATCACAATGATTATCAGCATCAAGAGCATCCCCGCACTCTATATAAATATGATCATGTTGGATATTGAGGACTTCACCATACTCAGATATTCATTTCATACTCTCAAAAAGTAGTTTTGCACCTTCCTCTAATCTCATCCAATGCTTTTGTAATCATTTTGATTCTATTGGTAAGTATTCAATTCTAAATACTATCATCAAATCTTGTATGTAATCTCCCCCAAAAATGTGAAGCATGATCTCTTCAAGTCATTATGCCTTGAATCATGCCGGTCTACATGAATTCCTGCTACTGCATTTGACCTCTTTTTCTCCTCTTCTTTATAGACTTTATACTCACAAACAATAGCTTCAAAAACATTGTGTAGTTTTGGGAGGACTTCATCTTGGATTGCGCAATTACTCCTTATGATGATGCCACTAATCAAATATGAGAGAGTTTGGAATGGGAGGAAGAGGGTGAAGTATAGGAGGAAGATATTTCTCCTTGCTAAGCCACACTTAGCTCTATCCATATTTACTCATTTACTCCTACTACTTATGGCCTTGACGAATGATTGCTACATCCCCCTTATTTTATTTCTATTCATCCTTTTGACTTAGCTCCACTAGCCCATGCATCATTTTATAAATTTCCCATATTGTTTGGGCTGGAGGGTTGAAGATGGATTGTAGCTCTGCTTTGTCACTATAGGGGCTCCTATACCCCAATCCTAGGCCTCTTGGTCTCTATTTGACTTCAATGGAAGGTTGAAGATGGATTGTAGCTCTGGTTTGTCGCTATAGAGGATCCTATACCCCAATCCTGGGCCTCTTGGTCTCTATTTGACTTCAATGGAGGGTTGAAGATGGATTGCCCCTCTTCTTTGTCGCTATAGGGGCTCCCATACCCTAATCCTAGGCCTCTTGGTCTCTATTTGACTTCAATAATCTCAGTAATGTCCTGGCCTTCTTTCCTAATCCACCTTCTCCTTAAAATCCCATAGCCTTCATAATCCGCCTTCTCTTTAAAATCGCATAGCCTTCATAGCAGTTGTGGTTTTTGGGTACATTGGAATTTCCTGTGGGATATATGTGGTGGTCTCATCAGCGAGGACACTATTTCCCTACTTAGCTCTCTTGATATCCACAAGATCTTTGACCACACCGGCATCAGGGGCTTTCCTGAAGACTCCCACCTGTAAATAGTTTCAGTATGCAATGTCTATAGTTTTCTTAGGTTACCCATGCATTATTTTATGGCCGTAGCTACCCTAGATTTTCAAGGTGACACAAGGTGACACTAATTTGGCTTATGTAGATTTCTAACATGAACAATCCTTAAGTTGGCTCACTCATTAGAAGTATAACATGAAGTACACAGTGATGCTTATCAATAGATATTTTACGAGTGTATTTCTACCTGTCATTGTTGCTTCATTAAATATTGAAGCATATAATGACTGCAGAAGTATGATTGGCATATTTGATTTAATTGTTCTCAACAATAGCAGGAACCTGCAGCATTTGCTATTTTTTCCCCTCTACACCGAATTATGTAGCATTTGACAAGCAAAGTTGGGGTGAAAATTCAATGAATACAAAGGTTTCCAAGGTGTACAAAGATGGCCAAGGTGATTATCACTTCCAAGTAAATCCACTCAACATTGGATTCGATATACATTACATTCAAATTACTTCATTCAAATTATTGCAGATGTATGCTATTATGTGGATTAATACAGAGATGATATGAGTCGGCTAATTACAAATTATATATTCATCACAAAGTACATACCATTGTCTACGTTCTATTTTAATGTGAGACTCCCACAAATCTGAGCTATCCTTATATATACAACTTTGATTTGCAACTTACTATATATATTCATCACAAAGTACCAATCGTTGTCTATGTTCTCTTTTAACATGAATTGCCCACATGTTTGAGTGATCCTTATACATACAACTTTGATTATATACAATTTTGATTTGGAACTTATGTGGGATGCCCACATGTCTGAATTCATCGCACAGGTCTGAATTCCAAATCTAAGTTTAGGCTTAATTTGCACCCAGAGATTGGTGAACATGAGATCTAGATCCTTAATTAATAATATACAACTTTGATTTGGAACTTACTATACTATATATTCATCACAAAGTACACACTATTTCTTATGTTCTATTTTAACGTGAGATGCCCACATGTGTGAGCAATCCTTATACATACAACTTTGATTTGGACCTTATGTATGATGCCCATGGGTTTGAATTCCAAATCTGAGTTTAGGTTTAATTTGTGCGATCTGAATTCCAAATCTGAGTTCAGGTTTAATTTGCACATTACTGCACATGAGATCTAGATCCTTAATTAATAAGGATTTGAATGTTTGAAAAAAGTGTCAATGATGTATATCCCAGGTGGTTGGGAGGGTTTAATGATAACCTCCTCACCCGGCTTCCAGTAGCATGACATGACTATGTTGTAATATCTTGAAAAGGGTTCTATGTACCGCTTCTTTAAGCGGGCTTTTCTCATTGCTGGAAAACAAAGGATTTGAATGTTTGAATTAATAAGTATTTCTTTTTTAAGCTAGGAAGTCTATTAAAATTCCTAATTAATTAAAAAAAAGTGTAAATAGCTTTGAATGTCATGAATCCTAATTAATTAAAGAAATAAATGTATGTAGCTCTGAATGTCATGAGTCTGTTGTATTTCCAATATTATATAATATAGATCTTAAACTGAATTGGAATTTAGATTAAATATAAAAATAAACACGTAATAATATTGAATACAAATTAAGTAAAACATTACATTGCAACTTAACACGTTATCATATTACAACTACTTCTACTTAACAAGTTATCATATTATAACTACTTTTGAAACAAGGAAGGAATTAGAGATCATTCAAAACTCTAGTTAGATCAATTAAAAATAAAATGTAATGGATTAGAATTTAAGTTAAATATAAAAATAAAAATAAAATCTACTGAATTAAATATGGAATACAAATCAAATAAAACATTGTAACTTAGCAAGTTATCGTATTATAACTACTCATAAAACTTCGGGATTCGAGATCATTCAAACCTCTAATTGAATCCATAAAGAAATGGAATTGGGTATAATCTTAATTAGAAATAGGTAGAAGCTTCTAACTATATATTAATTTAATATTATGATATTTTGTTTCTCGTTATTCTGGTTTTCGCACTTGATCTTATATAAATGAAATGGTTTTTGGGTCGTTTTTCGAATTTTCGCACTTATTTCCCCTTTTTACACATACCTTGTATGCCAGAGTGGGCAGGTATTCCATCTGCCCTACAGACTTGTTTCGTCTATAGTAACACATATGGTCTATACCCTTATTTCCTCTTTTCACTTGAAATATTTTTTGTGCCGTTTCAATTTTCTTCGCAGTTTCATTTGAAATGGTTCTTCATGATTTTTATAATTAAATTTAAGTGTCATGATTATATGGGGTCTAATAATTCATCTTAGATTTTTAGATTGTAGATTTTAATGAAGTCAATAATTATTTATGACGATGATGGTTTGAGTGGGCCATAAAACTTGAGTGGGCCTAATGGTTAAGAGCATGTGTTTCATCTTAAGAGGTCACAAGTTCAAAACCAGAAGGGGTAGAGTATGTATGCCTTCATAGATTAGCAGTCGAATCGTTGTGCGGAGGTGGGTCCCTTGTCCCACAAACAAGGGGGTCTCATAGACCAATTTGATGTCTAGCTTGGCTGTGACCCTAAAAATGGATATTATTATTATTAAATGGATAAGGTTTAAGGTTCATAGAAAAAAGCAATCATGTTCTCACGGTTGGTTGGCACAAAAAGTGACTCGTTGATTAATTTGTAATGTGTTTTTAATTTTTTTTATTATTGTTTAATAAAAATCTTATTTTTCAATTTTCCCTTCTTTTAACAAATGAGGAAAGGAAGCTTTGTCAATACTTATATTATCTCAAAACTTTTTTATATGACTTTTTAGAAGACCCAATGATTTCTTTTAAGTATTCATTGAAGCCCAGACACATATAGAATGATAAAGGATAATACTCGATTTTATGGTTATTGAAAGTTTATGATTTATAGTAGAAGTATTCATGTTCTCCATGTTGATTAGCCAATGTAAGTGATGAAAGTTTATGATGCCTACTAGATCATAGATCATGTTTTCCATGTTGTTCAGTTAATAAAAGTGATGGCTAATCAATTTACATTTTGTTTTTACTTTTTAATTATGATTTAGATGAGACTTTACTTTGAATATTCTTATCTTTAAAAGAATAAAGAACTCTAAAACATTTTCATGCTTTTTCTAGGAAGAATCAATTGGTTTCACTAACATGTGTTAAGCTCAATATGGGTAAAATTAATCCTATGGTTACTGAAGCCTCTATGCAGATAGATAATCTAAAATTCCTAACTACTCAAAACTTTGATTCTTCAATTTGATAGGTTTTTTCAAACACATGTATTTGGACATGGCATCTAGTTGTGAACAAGGAGGTGATAGCTATAAGTACTACTTTGTAATGTATCAATTCACCCACATAAAAGAATAAACAACCTTCTTAATATTTATTAACAACCTTCTTAATATTTATTTATATAGATTCTTCAATTTGATAGGTTTTTTCAAACACATGTATTTGGACATGGCATCTAGTTGTGAACAAGGAGGTGATAGCTATAAGTACTACTTTGTAATGTATCAATTCACCCACATAAAAGAATAAACAACCTTCTTAATATTTATTAACAACCTTCTTAATATTTATTTATATAGAGGAAAGTGATTCTAAATATCAAATGATATGTTTTTTTCAATCTTTTGCTTCTATCTATAATTAAAATAACTTTAGGCAATAAATTTTCAAATTTTAATCATTAAATTATAAATTTCAATGGATCATTAACACATAATGAAAGAAAAGTGGGTACCTATAATTCTTCTTTTACATGCATGCATGATATAGGGTTTCGTAGAGACCGCATACTTATCAATGACAAAGGTGAAAGAGAATGAAGGATTCCACAATTTTTTTTCTCTGCTTCTAAATGGGTAATTCTACAAACAACTCCTATGATTATAGGATCCTTAAACTACAAGATGGGATGAACAATCCATTTGAATCCAAATAATGTAATGTACGACCTTTTGGAAGACAATGAGGGTACTAATTGAAAGTGAATTAAGAGATAAATAAGATCGAGGCTTAGCATGAAATATTGGTCCAGTGCACACATATGGTTTGAATATTCTACTAGTTTTCTCCTTCAATCATCTAAATTGTTTGTGAAGATAGTTTTATTGTCTCCGAAAATGGTTGAAATTGAAAAGTGATATTAAATTATAGCATATCACTTTGGAATCTTCGTTTTTTCTAACGATTGTATGTCACTAGTAGAAAATGATAA
>APFE030462392.1:162327-186110 GCA_000404065.3 Pinus taeda | reverse complement strand
AAATACATTTAACATATTTTAAAAAATTTGTTTTTTATTAAAAAAGAAAAAACAATTTTATCAGCTACTGCCTGATCGACCATGGAGGCGCGGCCCTAGGTAGCGAAGCTACCCCCACGGGCGGTCGGGCGGTGGCAATCCAATTCCGAGAATTAGATAGCCACTACCCTACTGCCCATGGGGGTGGCTATCTGATTCTCAGAATTACATAGCCATCGCTCGACTGCCCGTGGTACCACCGCCCAGAGTTGCGCCCCCACGGGAGGCGAGGCGGTGGCTATCCGATTCTGAGAATCAGACAACCATCCCCATGAGCGGTCAAGAATTGGCTATTCAATTCCAAGAATCGGATAGCTACTCCCACTAGCGGCTGGGTGGTGGCTACCCGATTTCGAGAATCGGGTAGCCACTCCCACAGGTGGCCTTGCAGTGGTTATCTGATTCCGAGAATCGGACAACCATTGCCCGTCCACCTTTGGGGGCGCAGGCCTGGGCGGCTGAATTACATGCAGCTCCACTGCCTAGGGCCACGCCCCCATGGGCGGCGGGGCAATGGCTATCCGATTCCGAGAATCAAATGGCCCCCCCAATGGGCGGCCGGGTGATGGCTATCTGATTTCGAGAATCAGATAGCCACCTACACGGTCGGTCAGCCGGTGGCTATCCAATTCCGAGAATCGGATAACCAGCTTCACGAGTAGTGGGGCGATGGTTATCCAATTCCTAGAATTAGATAGCCACTGCCTGACCACTCAGGGGGGCGCGGCCCTGGGCAGTGGAGCTACATGCATCTCCGTCACCCAAGGTCGTGCCCTCATAGGTGGTCGGGCAGTGGGTGTCTGATTCTCGGAATTAGATAGCCACCGCCCGGTCGCCCGTGGGAGTCGCTATCTGATTCTCGGAATCGGATAGCCACCACTTGGCCATCCATGGGGGTGCAACCCTGGACGATGGCGCTGCATGCATATATGTTTTTTAAGTTTTAAATGTTTTTTATTTTTATAAAACGAAAATATATGGCTTTTTTTTTTTTAAATGGTTTTTTTTTTAAATCCAAATATATATTTTAAATTTAAATTTTTTAGGTTCTGTTATTTTTAATTTTAATATATATTTTCTTCTTAATTTTTTTTTTTTTTTTTTTAATTTAACTTGAGTGTATTAGGTTTTTTTTTTCTTAATTTTAATAGTTTTTAGATATTATTGGTTTTTTTTCTATATTTGTTTTACTTCGTTTATTTTATTATTTTTTTTTTTTAGCTCTTTTTTAATCCTAATTTTTTATTTTTAGTTACTAATTATATTTTTGATTTTTTTTGCTTTTTTATTCCAATTTTTTTTGGTTTATAGATTATTATATTTTTATTTTTTTTTTTTTTATTTCTTTTCTTTATATATATTATAATATATATATATATATATATATTTATATTTATTTTTATTTTTATTTCAAAAAATTGACATAAATTTAAATGTTTAAAAAGTAACGTTAAAAAAAAATCCACATAACATTAAAAAAAATTAAAGTGTCAAAAATTGTTAAATTTCGAAAATAATTATTTACATTTCATACATTACAAAATTTAAGGTCAAAAACAGGCCTTTCAAAAAAAGGGCCTGATGTAGAATCACCACTTTTTCAAATCAACATGCAAATCACTAACATTCTAAAATGTAATGTACATAAAAAAATTTAAAGTGCCAAAATCTATGCTCTAAAAGAATATGTGTGTTCTGCATCACCCATTTTCAAAATCGGGTCACCTTTTTGCTATTTCTACGAAACGGGTAACAATATCCGTTCTCGTTTCAAAGTTTACATTGTTCTTTTCTCTCTAAAGTTTAAGACTACAGATGGATTCAAAGACCGCCTTATCTAAATCCATCTGCAGTATTAAATTTGGAGACAAAGGGCTCTCTGAGTCCATCTACAGTGCTAACATTTAGAGACCCTCGCCTGCAATGTTAAAATTTATTTAGATGCATTCAATGACCCTCTTAAAAGGATCCATGAATCCATCTATAATGCTAAAATTATAACACTTTTATACAATCATTACTAAACCAACATAGAAGTTGCTATTAAAATGATTAACCACAACACTTATTAACATACTCAATATCCTCGTCATAAATAAAATATATATGTGTGTGTGTGTGTGTGGAGCTATTCTCAATGACTATCATGACCACCATATTTTCACTCTAATTTAGTTTTAACAATTCAATATATAAATATACATAGAATGAGAAAATGTGTGTATCAATATGGAATAAACATTTAAACCTAGGAAATTGATACTCTTCTACTATTAACATATATGGGGTTAGTGAAACTATAACAAAACCATCTTTGTTTTTAGTGATCACAAATTTATTTTATTTTTCATTTTAATTTCCCCCTACACATTTACATTTACTTTTCATTCAACACGTTTACATTTTTTTCATTTTTAATTCAGTTCTACACATTTACATTTACTTTTAATTTGAAATTTCCCTTTGCACATCTAGAGAAGTCTAGGTCGGTCACTGCCATTAAGAGATTGGTGGGTTTTTTGGACAATAAGGGATAATTGTGGCATCTCTGAAGGTGGTTGGACTCAGATAACTTAGGCTTTAGGGAAGAATGGAACTTGGGACTTGTTGAAAGAGTGGCAGAACTCATTCCTCAACTTCGAAAGGTCTGATCGCTGCAAAATCATGTGTTCCAAATTCAAACTTTCCACGATAACGTTTACAAATCCTTTTACATTACTTGGTACTTGGTTTTATTTATCTATGGGTGTTTTTGTTTTCTTATAATGGGCATTTTAGTTTTTTGGCCGGTAGTGGTTAGTTTTGGAGAGCTTAATGTTTACCGACACTCTGTGGTGCTTTGGTAACATGGCATTGAGATGGGGCACAAAGACCAGCTGGACCAGACAGGGAAACAAAGTAATCATAATAACTGGAGGACATAGATAACATAAGACACCAAGCTAAGGAAGTATGCCATCCCTGACCCAGGAATTTAGGGTAAGAGCATATTTATAAGTAGAACCAATTACATAAGGAACCAATTAGAGAGAAGAACCATGATGAAACTAACATACGGGTTGTGCACCAAAAAAAGAAGAAAAAGGACACTATAATAGTCTCAATCTCGGAATTAACTATTGCGAGATCAAATGAATAAATTACACATCCCAGAGAGGTGGTTCTTCCGAGACCCTATTCCAAATATTCATTCATGGACTCTAGTGTCGATCTAGGAACAAACTGTTACGAGATCAAATGAATAAACTACACATCCCATAGAGGTTGTCCTTCCTAAGCCCTATTTCAGATATTCATTCATGGACTCTGAGTCGTGGAAGGCTCCTCCTAGATCGAGCTGAGGGGCTAGGGTTCTATCGGTATGATGGAAGCTGGGAGTTTGTGGAAGTGAAGGAATTCTCCGTACCTGATGACATGGTGTAGGGACAACCTTTGCCTAGGAATTAGGCTCGAATACGTTATTATGAAAACTTTAACTGGAGCCTTCTTCAAGCTCTTCCCTTGTGGCAGAAGTGCCCCTCCTCTTGTTTTGTCTCTTCCCTCTGGAGAGCTTCTCATGCGCAAGGTACTCCCTTTCAAATTCACTTTTCTTCTGCTCTTTAAACTTTTTTCCATTTTATAATATCAACATGGATTCTCAACGTGACTAGATGTAGATTATTTCCTAATAAATTAGGCCTACATATTCATCATAACTACAAATTCCATAGCCACTACCATGACTCTGTACCCACACCGCAAATTCATTGCCTCATGTATGTAGGCATTTAGTATGATAAGGAACTTCTCTACTCATGTCCGGAGCTCCCACTACTACCTTACACACTAGGACTTTTACTAATATAGCTTCTTCGATAGAGGAAAACAATGGCTTTAGATAACTTACTTGCAAAGTTGTACATAATGATTTCCTTTCGTAATCAAGGTTAATGGCTCTATCTGCTAACCTAATACCAGTTATGACTTTTAAGATTTGAGCCTTGGAACACCATTGTATACTAGTGCTTGTATTTAATTGAATATAGAATGGGAGAATATATAAGGCACCTTGTCATGTACACTACAAAAAACCAAGCCATCTTATATCATACATTTGCCAAAAGATCCTTTTTATTCACACTATGTTCCTAAGATGGTGTTGCAATGATCATTGGCGAATTAAATTCATTCAATGTTAGTGTGTTGTTGTTATGACCAAAGCGTGGAAGGGGGACTACCCCGTAAACAACATGGCTCAACATTATAGACAACTCTTTGTTAGCAAGTACTGTCACAAAAAAGAAACACAAAAACACATTGTACTCCCACTTTTTCTCTTAGGAAATGCCCTTTGGTTCTATGCAGCATTTGGCACAAGAATTTTCAATTTTTTGTTTTGACTCATCCTAAAACTGTGAATGGACTAGGAACAAGTACCGAGTGGTCATTTCCAATGTAGAACACATGTTTTCAACGCTTTATATATATTTTTAATTCAATATTGAGCAAGTGTTTTTGTGATTATGTCTTGAAGGAATGTTTTTACGTTAATCCTCTATATTTATGCTTGGTATCTGGTAGAGACATCAAGTTTAAAGATGTCCCTTTTACTATGAGGTTAGAGGAAGGTTCGTCTACCTTTATTGGGAATTGAGGGGTTCCCTGACCTGTTAAATTCTCCATTTAGACTGAAGATTCCTAGCTCTTAGAGGTGTCAGGGAATGGACTTAAGATCTTATGAGGACTTCCTCTAGATGGCTTTGAATACAGATGCACTGCAATAAACAATTGTTTGTTCGCAAATGATTATAACAACTTCTAAAGGCATTTTAATGGGTATTAATAGACCAACACCATTATCTATATTTGTTTTTTTACTAAGGCATGCTTTGCATCTTTGTTGTCCTAGTATAACCCAACAATTGTAGGTTTTTCACAACCATATAAAATTTATATCCAAATTTGAAGCTCCTTAAGCCTAATGGTGAAAGCTTCTTTAAAGTGTACCTTATTTTCAAAGGGTATAACTTTGAATAAACCATCATACAGGTGGACTCCTATGAACCTACAATCTGGATCGATGATACCAATATATCCATTGTTTGTAGGATGCCCAATACAATCTGAGATGTCTCTCATTTAGCTTCGAATAAACTCACCCGATTTTGTGTCCCATTGAAGAACATAAAACATATATCTCTTTGTGGAAATGAAAATATAATCATCTTTCTCTCCATGACGTTGGAAGAGCTCCAGTGTTGCAATTCATCCATAGATTGGTACATCTAGCATTGGTTGTAGACTTTGTGGGACAAGAATATGAATCTCTATTCTGGGACATTTTGTTATGACGATATTAATTCGTGTGGATTGGTAAAGTTGTCGATGCAAGAATGAGTCACATTTGGATTCTCGGTGAGTCTCATGACAATATTATTAACAAAATAGTGATATAGGTCTCGATAGGTATCAGGATAATATCACAATATATAGGTTTCAGGATGCTCATAATTATAGAGATGATATCACAATGATTATCAGCATCAAGAGCATCCCCGCACTCTATATAAATATGATCATGTTGGATATTGAGGACTTCACCATACTTAGATATTCATTTCCTACTCTCAAAAAGTAGTTTTGCACCTTCCTCTAATCTCATCCAATGCTTTTGTAATCATTTTGATTCTATTGGTAAGTATTCAATTCTAAATACTATCATCAAATCTTGTATGTAATCTCCCCCAAAAATGTGAAGCATGATCTCTTCAAGTCATTATGCCTTGAATCATGTCGGTCTACATGAATTCCTGCTATTGCATTTGCCCTCTTTTTCTCCTCTTCTTTATAGACTTTATACTCACAAACAATAGCTTCAAAAACATTGTGTAGTTTTGGGAGGACTTCATCTTGGATTGCGCAATTAATCCTTATGATGATGCCACTAATCAAATATGAGAGAGTTTGGAATGGGAGGAAGAGGGTGAAGTATAGGAGGAAGATATTTCTCCTTGCTAAGCCACACTTAGCTCTATCCATATTTACTCATTTACTCCTACTACTTATGGCCTTGACGAATGACTGCTACATCCCCCTTATTTTATTTCTATTCATCCTTTTGACTTAGCTCCACCAGCCCATGCATCATTTTATAAATTTCCCATATTGTTTGGGCTGGAGGGTTGAAGATGGATTGTAGCTCTGCTTTGTCACTATAGGGGCTCCTATACCCCAATCCTAGGCCTCTTGGTCTCTATTTGACTTCAATGGAAGGTTGAAGATGGATTGTAGCTCTGGTTTGTCGCTATAGAGGATCCTATACCCCAATCCTGGGCCTCTTGGTCTCTATTTGACTTCAATGGAGGGTTGAAGATGGATTGCCCCTCTTCTTTGTCGCTATAGGGGCTCCCATACCCTAATCCTAGGCCTCTTGGTCTCTATTTGACTTCAATAATCTCAGTAATGTCCTGGCCTTCTTTCCTAATCCACCTTCTCCTTAAAATCCCATAGCCTTCATAATCCGCCTTCTCTTTAAAATCGCATAGCCTTCATAGCAGTTGTGGTTTTTGGGTACATTGGAATTTCCTGTGGGATATATGTGGTGGTCTCATCAGCGAGGACACTATTTCCCTACTTAGCTCTCTTGATATCCACAAGATCTTTGACCACACCGGCATCAGGGGCTTTCCTGAAGACTCCCACCTGTAAATAGTTTCAGTATGCAATGTCTATAGTTTTCTTAGGTTACCCATGCATTATTTTATGGCCGTAGCTACCCTAGATTTTCAAGGTGACACAAGGTGACACTAATTTGGCTTATGTAGATTTCTAACATGAACAATCCTTAAGTTGGCTCACTCATTAGAAGTATACCATGAAGTACACAGTGATGCTTATCAGTAGATATTTTACGAGTGTATTTCTACCTGTCATTGTTGCTTCATTAAATATTGAAGCATATAATGACTGCAGAAGTATGATTGGCATATTTGATTTAATTGTTCTCAACAATAGCAGGAACCTGCAGCATTTGCTATTTTTTCCCCTCTACACCGAATTATGTAGCATTTGACAAGCAAAGTTGGGGTGAAAATTCAATGAATACAAAGGTTTCCAAGGTGTACAAAGATGGCCAAGGTGATTATCACTTCCAAGTAAATCCACTCAACATTGGATTCGATATACATTACATTCAAATTACTTCATTCAAATTATTGCAGATGTATGCTATTATGTGGATTAATACAGAGATGATATGAGTCGGCTAATTACAAATTATATATTCATCACAAAGTACATACCATTGTCTACGTTCTATTTTAATGTGAGACTCCCACAAATCTGAGCTATCCTTATATATACAACTTTGATTTGGAACTTACTATATATATTCATCACAAAGTACCAATCGTTGTCTATGTTCTCTTTTAACATGAATTGCCCACATGTTTGAGTGATCCTTATACATACAACTTTGATTATATACAATTTTGATTTGGAACTTATGTGGGATGCCCACATGTCTGAATTCATCGCACAGGTCTGAATTCCAAATCTAAGTTTAGGCTTAATTTGCACCCAGAGATTGGTGAACATGAGATCTAGATCCTTAATTAATAATATACAACTTTGATTTGGAACTTACTATACTATATATTCATCACAAAGTACACACTATTTCTTATGTTCTATTTTAACGTGAGATGCCCACATGTGTGAGCAATCCTTATACATACAACTTTGATTTGGACCTTATGTATGATGCCCACGGGTTTGAATTCCAAATCTGAGTTTAGGTTTAATTTGTGCGATCTGAATTCCAAATCTGAGTTCAGGTTTAATTTGCACATTGCTGCACATGAGATCTAGATCCTTAATTAATAAGGATTTGAATGTTTGAAAAAAGTGTCAATGATGTATATCCCAGGTGGTTGGGAGGGTTTAATGATAACCTCCTCACCCGGCTTCCAGTAGCATGACATGACTATGTTGTAATATCTTGAAAAGGGTTCTATGTACCACTTCTTTAAGCGGGCTTTTCTCATTGCTGGAAAACAAAGGATTTGAATGTTTGAATTAATAAGTATTTCTTTTTTAAGCTAGGAAGTCTATTAAAATTCCTAATTAATTAAAAAAAAGTGTAAATAGCTTTGAATGTCATGAATCCTAATTAATTAAAGAAATAAATGTATGTAGCTCTGAATGTCATGAGTCTGTTGTATTTCCAATATTATATAATATAGATCTTAAACTGAATTGGAATTTAGATTAAATATAAAAATAAACACGTAATAATATTGAATACAAATTAAGTAAAACATTACATTGCAACTTAACACGTTATCATATTACAACTACTTCTACTTAACAAGTTATCATATTATAACTACTTTTGAAACAAGGAAGGAATTAGAGATCATTCAAAACTCTAGTTAGATCAATTAAAAATAAAATCTAATGGATTAGAATTTAAGTTAAATATAAAAATAAAATAAAATCTACTGAATTAAATATTAAATACAAATCAAATAAAACATTGTAACTTAGCAAGTTATCATATTATAACTACTCATAAAACTTCGGGATTCGAGATCATTCAAACCTCTAATTGAATCCATAAAGAAATGGAATTGGGTATAATCTTAATTAGAAATAGGTAGAAGCTTCTAACTATATATTAATTTAATATTATGATATTTTTTTTCTCGTTATTCTGGTTTTCGCACTTGATCTTATATAAATGAAATGGTTTTTGGGTCGTTTTTCGAATTTTCGCACTTATTTCCCCTTTTTACACATACCTTGTATGCCAGAGTGGGCAGGTATTCCATCTGCCCTACAGACTTGTTTCGTCTATAGTAACACATATGGTCTATACCCTTATTTCCTCTTTTCACTTGAAATATTTTCTGTGCCATTTCAATTTTCTTCGCAGTTTCATTTGAAATGGTTCTTCATGATTTTTATAATTAAATTTAAGTGTCATGATTATATGGGTCTAATAATTCATCTTTAATGAAGTTAATAATTATTTATAATGATGATGGTTTGAGTGAGCCATAAAACTTGAGTGGGCCTAATGGTTAAGAGCATGTGTTTCATCCTAAGAGATCACAGGTTCAAAACCGGAGGGGGTGGAGTATGTATGCCTTCATAGACTTAGCAGTCAAATCATTGTGCGGAGGTGGGTCCCTTGTCCCACAAACAAGGGGGTCTCATAGACCAATTCGATGTCTAACTTGGCTATGACCCTAAAAATGGATATTATTATTATTAAATGGATAAAGTTTAAGATTCATAGGAAAAAGCAATCATGTTCTCATAGTTGGTTGGCACAGAAAGTGATTCACTAATTAATTTGTAATGTGTTTTTATTTTTTTTATTATTGTTTAGTAAAAATCTTATTTTACAATTTTCCCTTCTTTTAACAAATGAGGAAAGGAAGCTTTGTCAATACTTATATTATCTCAAAACTTTTTTATATGGCTTTTTGGAAGACCCAATTGATTTCTTTTAAGTATTCATTGAAGCCCAGACACATGCAATGATAAAGGGTAATACTCGATTTTATGATTATTGAAAGTTCATGATTTATAGTAGAAGTAATCATGTTCTCCATGTTGATTAGCCAATGTAAGTGATAAAGTTTATGATTCCTACTAGATCATGTTTTCCATTTCCATGTTGGTCAGTTAACAAAAGTGATGGCTAATCAATTTATATCCTGTTTTTACTTTTTCATTATGCTCTAGATGAAACTTTACTTTGAATATTCTTATCTTTAAAAGAATAAAGAACTCTAAAACCTTTTCATGTTTTTTCTAGGAAGAATCAATTGGTTTCACTAACATGTGTTAAGCTCAATATGGGTAAAATTAATCTTATGGTTACTGAAGCCTCTATGCAGATAGATAATCTAAAATTCCTAACTACTCAAAACTTTGATTCTTCAATTTGATAGGTTTTTTCAAACACATGTATTTGGACATGGCATCTAGTTGTGGACAAGGAGGTGATAGCTATAAATACTACTTTGTAATGTATCGATTCACCCACATAAAAGAATAAACAACCTTCTTAATATTTATTTATATAGAGGAAAGTGATTCTAAATATCAAATGATATGTTTCTTTCAATCTTTTGCTTCTATCTATAATTAAAATAATTTTAGGCAGTAAATTTTCAAATTTTAATCATTAAATTATAAACGTCAAACATGTTTAATAAATTTCATTGTTTTCTTTCTTTAAGTGAAAGAGGAATTTCACTCTGGAACATTTCCCATCTCAGAATCTTTAGTTTTTAAAGTCGAATGTGAAATCACTTCTCAAAAAAAGAAAGCTTTGATGTGAAAAAAGAATTAGATGTTCTTCTTTCCAACATGTAATCTCTAAAATAGTTATATATTATATATATATATATATATATATATATATATATATATATATAGCAATACACAATGCAAAAAGAAATTAATGAAATTAAAATTCCAAGATGGTTGTCCCCACTATTGTTAATAACAATAATAATGTGAATTAAAGTAACATGACTATCAAACAAGATAACTACCTCTATTATCGTGGTTCAGCTCCTCATCTCCATTATCTCTCATTCTTATTATATTGTATTAAACATAGTCTAGAGTTTAGAAAAAATAAGTTTAGTTTAATTTGGTATTTAGGGAAAATTTTAAAATTTTAACAATAGTTTTCCAAATATATAAAAAAAATCAATATTACTTTTCTTTACCACAATAACTAATTTTCATTTTTAATTTAATGGATGTGCTTGAATACACAATTATAATGGGAAAATGTACATGAATACAATAATTTTTTATGGAATTAATGACTACTATCGAATTTTACAAATTAAAGAAAGGGAAAGCTTCATACACTTTGCAAAATATGGTAAAGAAGACCTTGGAAATAGTTCCACTAAAGCTTGCACGTAAGATTTCAATGGATCATTAACACATAATGAAAGAAAAGTGGGTACCTATAATTCTTCTTTTACATGCATGCATGATATAGGGTTTAGTAGAGACCGCATACTTATCCAGGACGAAGGTGAAAGAGAATGAAGGATTCTATAAACAACTAGTATGATTATAGGATTCTTAAACTACAAGATGGGATGAACAATCCATTTGAATCCAAATAATGTAATGTACGACCCTTTGGAAGACAATGAGGGTACTACTTGAAAGTGAATTAAGAGATAAATAAGATCGAGGCTTAGCATGAAATATTGGTCCAGTGCACACATATGGTTTGGATATTGTACTAGTTTTCTCTTTCAATCATCTAAATTGTTGGTGAAGATACTTTTATTGTCTCCAAAAATAGTTGACACTGAAAAGTGATATTAAATTATAGCGTATTATTTTAAATTTATTTGGAATTTTCGCTTTTTCTAACGATTGTATGTTATTAGTAGAAAATGATAAAATTAGTGATTAGGTGACTAAAAAAGTTAGTCACCGCAATTATTTCAATTGAATTACTACTAAAGCTAAGCAATTTTAAGTGACCGACCTAAAAATGATTAACTTAAACGAGTAATTTAGTCTTGGGATAAAATATATGACTACAGAATAAGTAACTAAACTAAAAGTAACTAACTTAAATGACTAATTTAGTCTAGGATTATAATATATGACTAGATAATAAGTGGCAAAATTAATAATGATTAACGTAAATGAATATTATAGTACAAAAATAAAAATATGAAAAAATAAAACGTACAACAAAAGTATGAATTGGTCATTTATGTTATTAATTTTTAATTGTATCATTCTAGAAATGGAAAATTGCAATTTGATACTGAAGTCGCAGTGTTAAAATTTAAAGATAAATGAGTCTTTGAATCCATATACAATGTTAAAACTATGAATACCCTTTAATAATGTAAATTTTGAAACGGGAACTATAAACTCAAAACGGGAACTATAAACTCAAAACGGGCCATAAAACCCCGAAAAAAACATGAGAAGCAGTGCTAAAAACGAAAAGTGTGTATATTGGAACGATGGGTTTTCTTTTTGGGGTCAATTTTCAACATGTTTTAAAAATTAGCAGTGAAAATGAATTTTGTTTGCAAAAATTGTGTAAAAAATACCCTAAAAATGAAAAGTGTTGATACTGGAACGATTTTTTTTGGGTCAATTTTCAACGTATTTAAAAAATGCCAGTAAAACTGAATTTTTATGTGCAAAAATTATGCACAAAACACCCTCAAAACCAAAAGTGTTGATGCTGGAATAACACTTTTTTTTTAGGGTAAATTTTCAACATTTTGAAATAATGATGTAAAAGATTTTATAATGACTCCAAAAAACATTAAAATTTCAAAAGAATAATGAGAACATAAAATTAAAAATAAAAACAAAAATTAAAACATTGAAAAAAAAACAAACAAACAAAAGTTAAAAAATAGCTAAACGTAAATAAAAAATATATTAAAAAAGAAACATAAAATTAAAGAAAAAACTCAATCATAAAACTGTTGGGAAAAAACCAAAATTAACCTATAAAAGATAAGAATTAAAAAATTAAAAAAATATAAATAATTAAATAATAAAAAACATATTTTCATAAAATTTACATTTTTTTAAAATCTCATAAACCATTAAAAAAATGTAAAAAAACAAAAAAAAATGAAAAACTACTAAATTTAAGATTAAAAACTTAAAAAAAAACCAAAAAAATGTTGAAATTGAAAAAAAAAATCCAAAAAACAATTAAAATTTTTAAAAATATACAATATTTTCAAATTTAAAAAAAATAAAAAAACATTTAGAATATTATATATATATATTATATATATTATATATAATATGATATATATATATATATATTATAAAAGTATTTTTATTAGAAAAAGAAGAACATTTCAAATTTTATATTTAAATATTTAAGTTTGGATTTGACATTGATTTAAAAAAGAAAATTAAAAAAGCTAAATATATTTTTTTTTTTTTGAAATAACATATAAAATACTAAAAAATATTTTACAAATATATATAAAATTAAAAAAAACATATTAATCTTTTTTATTTTATTTATTTTATTTATTTTTTAAATACATTTAACCATATTTAACAAAATTTGTCTTTTATTAAAAAAGAAAAAACAATTTTATCAGCCACCACCCGACCGACAATGGGGGCACGACCCTAGGCAGCGAAGCTACCCCCACGGGCAGTCGGGTGGTGGCAATCCAATTCCAAGAATCGGATAGCCACTGCCCTACTGCCCGTGGGGGTGGCTATCTGATTCTCAGAATTACATAGCTATCGCCCGACTGCCCGTGGTGCCATCGCCCAGGGTCGTACCCCCACGGGAGGCGGGGCAGTGGCCATCCGATTCCGAGAATCAGACAGCCATCCCCATGGGCGGTCAGGTATTGGCTATTCAATTCCAAGAATCAGATCGCTATTCCCACTAGCGGCTGGGTGGTGGCTATCCGATTTCGAGAATCGGATAGCCACTCCCACAGGTGGCCCTGTGGTGGTTATCTAATTCTAAGAATCGGACAACCACCGCTCGACCACCTGTGGGGGCGCGGCCCTGGGCAGCTGAGTTACATGCAGCTCCACTGCCTAGGACCACGCCCCCATGGGCGACTGGGCAATGGTTATCCGATTCCGAGAGTCAGATGGCCACCCCCACGGGCGGCCAGGCGATGGCTATCTGATTTCGAGAATCGGATAGCCAGCTTCACGGGCAGTGAGGCGATGGTTATCCAATTCCTAGAATTAGATAGCCACTGCCTGGTCGCTCGTGGGGGCGCGTCCCTGGGCAGTGGAGCTACGTGCATCTCTGTCGCCCAAGGTCGTGCCCCCATAGGTGGTTGGGCAGTGGGTATCTGATTCTCGGAATCGGATAACCACCACCCGGCTGCCCATGGGGGCACAACCCTGGACGATGGAGTTGCGTGCATATATGTTTTTTAAAGTTTTAAATGTTTTTTATTTTTATAAATCGAAAATATATGGCTTTTTTTAATTTTTAAAATGGTTTTTTTTTTTAAATCCAAAAAATATATATTTTTTAAAATTTAAATTTTTAGGGTTCTTTTATTTTTTAATTTTATTATATATATATATATATATATATATATATATATATATATATATATATATTCTTTTAATTTTTATTTTTTTTTCCTTTTTTTGAATTTAATTCAAGTGTATTTAGGTTTTTTTTTAATCTTAATTTTAATATTTTTTAGATTTTTATTGTTTTTTTTTAATTTTCTATATATTTTTTTTTACTCTAGTTTATTAATATTTTATTTTTTATTTTTTTTGTTTTTAGCTTTTGTTAATGCTCTTTTAAATTTTTCTATTTTTAGTTACTTAATTTTATAGTTTTTTTTTTTTTGCTTTTTTATTTCCAAATTTTTTATGGTTTAAGAGATAATTATTTTTTTCCTTTTTTTTTTACATTTTTTTTTATATATAATTTTTTTATTTTTTTTATTTTTATTTAAAAAAATTGACATAAAAAATTTTAAAATGTAAAAAAATGTAACGTTTAAAAAAATCCACACTTAATACATTAAAAAAATTAAAGCGTCAAAAATTGTTAAATTTAGAAAATAATTATTTATATTTCATACACTACAAAATTTAAAATCAAAAAGTAGGCCTTTCAAAAAAAGGGCCTGATGTAGAATCACCACTTTTTTAAATCAACATGCAAATCACTAACTTTCTAAAATGTAATGTACATAAAAAATATTTAATGTGCCAAAATTTATGCTCTAAAAGAATATGTGTGTTTTGCATCGCCCCTTTTGAAAATCGGGTCACCTTTTTTCTATTTCTATGAAACGGGTAACAATATCAATTCTCGTTTCAAAGTTTACATTGTTCTTTTCTCTCTAAAGTTTAAGACTACAGATGGATTCAAAGACTGCCTTATCTAAATCCATCTACAGTACTAAATTTGGAGACAAAGGGGTCTCTGAGTCCATCTACAGTGCTAACATTTAGAGACCCTCGCCTACAATGTTAAAATTTATTTAGATGCATTCAATGACTCCCTTAAAGGGATCCATGAATCCATCTATAATGCTAAAATTATAACACTTTTATACAATCATTACTAAACCAACATAGAAGTTGTTATTAAAATGATTAACCACAACACTTATTAACATACTCAATATCCTTGTCATAAATAGAATATGTGTGTGTGTGGAGCTATTCTCAATGACTATCATGACCACCATATTTTCACTCTAATTTAGTTTTAACAATTCAATATATAAATATACATAGAATGAGAAAATGTGTGTATCAATGTGGAATAAATATTTGAACCTAGGAAATTGATACTCTTTTACTATTAACATATATGGGGTTAGTGAAACTATAACAAAACCATCTTTGTTTTTAGTGATCACAAATTTATTTTATTTTTCATTTTAATTTCCCCCTACACATTTACATTTATTTTTCATTCAACACGTTTACGTTTTTTTCATTTTTAATTCAGTTCTGCACATTTACATTTACTTTTAATTTGAAATTTCCCTCTGCACATCTAGAGAGGTCTAGGTCGGTCACTGCCATTAAGAGTTTGGTGGGTTTTTCGGACAATAAGGGATAATTGTGGCATCTCTAAAGGTGGTTGGACTCAGATAACTTAGGCTTTAGGGAAGAATGGAACTTGGGACTTGTTGAAAGAGTGGCAGAACTCATTCCTCAACTTCGGAAGGTCTGATCGTTGCAAAATCATGTGTTCCAAATTCAAACTTTCCATGATAACATTTACAAATCCTTTTACATTGCTTGGTACTTGGGTTTATTTATCTATGGGTGTTTTTGTTTTCTTATAATGGGAATTTTAGTTTTTTGGCCGGTAGTGGTTAGTTTTGGAGAGCTTAACATTTACCGACACTCTGTGGTGCTTTGGTAACATGGCATTGAGATGGGGCACAAAGACCAGCTGGACCGGACATGGAAACAAAGTAAGCATAATAACTGGAGGACATAGATAACATAAGACACCAAGATAAGGAAGGATGACATCCCTGACCCAGGAATTTAGGGTAAGAGCATATTTATAAGCAGAACCAATTACAAAAGGAGCCAATTAGAGAGAAAAGCCATGATGAAACTAACATACGGGTTGTGCACCAAAAAAGGAAGAAAAAGGACACTATAATAGTCTCAATTTGGGAATGAACTATTGCGAGATCAAATGAATAAATTACACATCCCAGAGAGGTGGTTCTTTCGAGACCCTATTCCAAATATTCATTCATGGACTCTAGTGTCGATATAGGAACAAACTGTTACGAGATCAAATGAATAAACTACACATCCCATAGAGGTTGTCCTTCCTAAGCCCTATTTCAGATATTCGTTCATGGACTCTAAGTCGTGGAAGGCTCCTCCTAGACCGAGCTGAGGGGCTGGGGTTCTATCGGTATGATGGAAGCCGAGAGTTTGTGGAAGTGAAGGAATTCTTCGTACCTGATGACATGGTGTAGGGACAACCTTTGCCTAGGAATTAGGCTCAAATATGTTATTATGAAAACTTTAATTGGAGCCTTCTTCAAGCTCTTCCCTTGTGGCAGAAGTGCCCCTCCTCTTGTTTTGTCTCTTCCCTCTGGAGAGCTTCTCATGGGCAAGGTACTCCCTTTCAAATTCACTTTTCTTCTGCTCTTTAAACTTTTTGCCATTTTATAATATCAACATGGATTCTCAACGTGATTAGATGTAGATTATTTCCTAATAAATTAGGCCTACATATTCATCATAACTAGAAATTCCATAGCCACTACCATGACTCTGTACCCACACCACAAATTCATTGCCTCATGCATGTAGGCATTTAGTATGAAAAGGAACTTCTCTACTCATGTCCAGAGCTCCCACCACTACCTTACACACTAGGACTTTTAATAATATAGCTTCTTCGATAGAGGAAAACAATGGCTTTAGACAACTTACTTGCAAAGTTGTACATAATGATTTCCTTTCGTAATCAAGGTTAATGGCTCTATCTACTAACCTAATACCAGTTACGACTTTTAAGCTTTGAGCCTTGGAACACCATTGTATACTAGTGCTTGTATTTAATTGAATATAGAATGGGAGAATATATAAGGCGCCTTGTCATGTACACTACAAAATTCCAAGCCATCTTATTTCATACATTTGCCAAAAGATCCTTTTTATTCACACTATGTTCCTAAGATGGTGTTGCAATGATCATTGGCGAATTAAATTCATTCAATGTTAGTGCGTTGTTGTTATGACCAAAGGGTGGAAGGGGGACTACCTCGTAAACAACATGGCTCAACATTATAGACAAGTCTTTGTTAGCAAGTACTGTCACAAAAAATAAACACAAAAACACATTGTACTCCCATTTTTTCTCTTAGGAAATGCCCTTTGGTTCTATGCAACATTTGGCACAAGAATTTTCAATTTTTTGTTTTGACTCATCCTAAAACTGTGAATGGACTAGGAACAAGTACCGAGTGGTCATTTCCAACGTATAACACATGTTTTCAAGGCTTTATATATATTTTTAATTCAATATTGAGCAAGTGTTTTTGTGATTATGTCTTGAAGGAATGTTTTTACGTTAATCCTCTATATTTATGCTTGGTATTTGGTAGAGACATCAAGTTTAAAGATGTCCCTTTTACTATGAGGTTAGAGGAAGGTTCGTCTACCTTTATTGGGAATTGAGGGGTTCCCTAACCTCTTAAATTCTCCATCTAGACTGAAGATTCCTAGCTCTTAGAGGTGTCAGGGAATGGACTTAAGATCTTATGAGGACTTCCTCTAGAAAATTCCATCAGGTATATCACTTCCTTCTTTCCTTCTATCCCTTCTGTAGTTCTGTTGGTGGTGGCGGGTGACAGGCATAGACCTGGTATACTTATGGCATTAGATCTGTGAAACCATGGACCTACTCTCCCTCTTTAGCTAGTAGACTGACCCCCATGACTCTTGAGGAATTTGAGTTCCTGATCTCAGCAGTGAGTACAGGATAGTTTCTCCTGCCCACCATCCCCAGGGATTGTCATCATCACGTTTTTTCTGGTGGCCTAGTTTGTTAGGAGATTATCGACAGATCATTCTATATTTCCTTGTAGGGTTTTATTGTTTGAACCTCTCAGACCTAGAGTCCCTCTTGAGGACATTCTCAGATAGTGTATTGGATAATTTTCCACTATCAATGATCCTACAGGGACATTTCCATTTTCTTCCTCCTTGATGTCTGCCTCTATCTCTGTTATGGGTGGAGGGCTACCCCTTACCCCCTCTCATTCCTCTCCTTCTTTTGGTGATGCATATCATTTTATCTTATTATTTTTAGGGCCATGTTTAGTAGTTTTTTTTGCGTTGTTTTATGTTTGAACTCTTAGAGATTAGCTTATAAGAGTTTCTTTGGCACTCGTACAATCTGTCACCACTGATTGTACCTTTGAATCTGATTGACCTACCATTTTGGTCATTCATGGGCATTACTAAAATTATATTATATCATATTTAATGCCAACAAATGATTTTCTATTTCTGTATTCCAACAGAATCCCATTTCGCTCATCCATACTTGTTGTTGCTTATTATTATTGACCAGGGTCGTGAGTTGTATGATGGGGGACCGTGTGTCAAGCTCCTTCTTTCATCCTAACCTTGATTGACTTCATGCATGCTACTTTCTTCTTCCTGCTCTTGACCTTGCCTATTTTTTCATGCCCTCATCTTTCATTTCATTTTCCTCATCCTCTCACATTGGTTGAGTGACTCTGTGCCTCCTCCTTCTTGCTCTTCCTCCCTATCACTAGGGACAGAATATAGCTCATGAACAAGCTATGCAATAAGCTCTGTCTTTGGTCCTTCCACCCTACCTTTCTATTGGTATTAGCCACCCATGTATGTAAGAATAGTTTAAAGTTAGGGGCATATGAGTGTTAGCCAGTAGGTTATCCAATGATAGGTTAGAAAATAGGTTATTCCAAAATGACCATGGTTCTCCATGAAATCATGTCTCTGATATATTTCCAGTTAATATTGAGAAATGCACTATGTTCAATTTCCACAACCTTGGGTCTAGGTTAGAGTCTTAAAATCATTGACGCTACCAAACCAAGAATCTCAACCGTAAACTATTTTGCAGAGCTGAATAAAATAAAAGTAGATCACACATGCAAAAAATATAGACAACTTTTTACTTTTTGAACCCAACTTCGTTATATTAATCCAACTGATATAATACAATAGTCTAGGGCTCCCATACCAGGGATAATGGACCTCATGCATCCACCAGTACAAGATACAAACTAGGGTTTGGTGTCAGTCTATAGATGACCAATCTACCCTCAAAAATAAACTCTGACCATCTCACTGATGTAGCGCTCTCTCTCAACTGCTCTACTTCGTACCCTGTACCTACCTAGTCCTTCGATTCCCGATCTACAACTCCTGCCTATATCAATGCTCTAAGTCCATATGGCCACTGCATCTCAGCTATCCAATATGGTCTCTAGTTGTGCCTTAGTCCATCAAGGCCACAACACATTGAGACTCATGTTGAGTTGTTCACAACTCCACTTGTGAACTACTCTCAACTTCTCACTTCTACTACTTAGTTGCTCAGGGACTGCAAAATACTATGGTCTTCCTGTGATGCAACCATGAAGACCAATGTAGGGCACGAAGGGCTACCACCTATCACTGTAAGATGTCCTCTCCCACAATGAACACGAGATAGGAGGATTTCTCATCACTTTCTATAGAATCCCTTCTCCAAACACAAGTCTCGGGCTCCACAAACTAATCCTAGTTGATCAAACCCTTGAGGTCATCAACTTCCTCTCTTACAACCTCCTTTGTCCATAAAGGTGTTTCTTAGTGGGCTCCAACTTGGACACTATCACGTTTTCCTCCAACAGACCATAAGTGCCCAATCTCATCAACACTTGGTCTTCTCTCATGTTGCCTTCCAACAGTCCATGAAAGACCAAGTCCACATTATAGAAATTGGACCTAGTTAGGGCATCCCCATACTTGGGAGACCCTGAGAAATGACTACCCACAGACTCCACCAATCTTCCCTTTGTTCTACAATAGAGGATCTATTGCACAAATCTTGGCACCAACAAATTGTCCTCTCCTAGGATACCATCAACTCATCAAACAAGGGAACATCTTCAACATTCCTTGCTTTGTCCTCTTGCCTTCCAAACAACTCAAAAGCATCCTACAAGAAGCCCGTCAAATAATCCACACTCTGGTCCACAAATCACGGACCCAACACAAGGTTATGCTGCTCCAAGTCTCTTGTGTTACTATCTTTCCAAATTGTGACTTGTTAGGGAATCTACCATGCTACAACAACCCTCAACCATGCAACAAAACAACCGTCAATAATTGTGGCCTCATCAAGGAAGTGTCCTCCCAACATATGTTGTTGTTTTTGGCACTTTATAGCCCCAAAAGCTCCCATGTTGTCCCTATTTTAGGTTGGGAAGGCATGTGGCTTATCACAATTCCTTACTATCACCTACAACCAACCCAAAATAGACTCCCCTTACCTATTTTTGATGCCCAACAGGCCTATGTCCAACCCTCTCTTATTTGACCTCCATGCAAGAATAATTTTCCCTTCAAACAGTCCCTAGAAGGCTCCAAGCTACCTTCTCTTCCTTGTTGAAGTAGCCCTAGTCTTGAGGACCTAACAAAATTACCCTTGCTCCCTAGACAAAATTCCTTACACTCCTTTAATGATGTCTTGTGTTGCACTTGTTGGATGTGAAAATGATTCTCCCTCATCCTCTATGTCTACACAAATGAGGGGCTTCTCAAGACGTCATTATAGGGATTTCCATAACTAGTTAAGTCAACTTAACACAAAGCTAACCTTAAAATATGTGTGAAAACTCCATCATATAATTTCAAAAATTCATAACTCCTCATTGAAAACTCAAATCGTATGATTCTCGTTGCATTAGAATCGTCTTGCTGAGAGCAATCATCCTCATCCATCACATGTCGAAGACTTGTCATGGTTTGGGCCCAAACATCAATGGGTGAAAAACCCCAGGCTTGGGTTCTAGGCCCACAAGCCTACTTGTGGTGCTTTGACCTCCAACCCTCGAACATTAGGGCTTGGAGTACCTCCCAAGCTACACAAAAATCAACACTCCCTCTTAATGAGGGAGGTAATTCCAAGACTAGGAAGTAACCATCATCATTCAACAACGACACTAGCCCCTCTAGCATCCATCACTACAACGTACCCTATAGAATGAATCCAACAATCTCAGTAGTGCCTCTACCTAATCACATCTGAACTTGAAGATCCCAAACCTTCATAGGGTTTCTCCCTCTAGGCCTACATGATCTCCACTAGTTCAGTCCTACAAGCACTCATCCTCCTGGATCAAATACCACTCATGCAAATCCCACAAATCTCAAATGTGCAACATCACGATCTGATGAAGGCTCTAGCTTGCCAACCTCTATTCCATCACATGAATCCATCTCGATCAACCTGATCACATCCAAGCCAAGGAAAAAGTCAAGTTTTCCCAAGAATCGATGACAAATCAACAGACGTCCATGATCAACATCTGCTCTACAACAAATTGTTTTTCACCAAGTTTACCACCAATCCACCAAAACTCCCAACCAATCTCACTGTCAAGCCAATCAAGACCACATCTCCATGTCTTTAGCTGAACTCTCTACTCTGTGATCTAGACACCCACAACTCCCTCTGAGTTGCTTTGTTTTGCACACTCGGATTCACTATCCCTCAAAGTAGCTCAGATATCCTCTGATACCATGTTTAATTTCCATGACCTTGGGTCTAGGTTAGAGTCTTAAATCACTGATGCTACCAAACTAAGAATCTCAACCATAAACGACTTTGCATAATGGAATTAAATAACAACAAATCAAACATGCACAAAATATAGAGAACTTTTACTTTTTTCAACCTAACTTCATTATATTAAAACAACTAATATAATACAACATTCTAGGGCTCCCATGTTAGGCCCCTATACTACTAGTGTAACCCCTTATTGTTATTAGTACAACCCACTTATTATATTGATGTACCCATGTAGTGCCCATATTGTTACTATTGTGCCCCATAGAAGCCCACTGTTATTATTATTGTGCCCTTACATTATTATTGCTATGTCGGCTCTGATTATGTTATGACCCCTTAGACTCCTATATATAGAAAGGAGGTCTTTTCATTTGTATCATCAAAGAATTTTTCATTTATGTAATGTAAAGGATGTTGCCCCCTCGAAGAGGCTGAATTTTAAGGCGTTGATCTATCTTTTCTATCTTTTGCTTGAGCTAGTTTCATAACATTTGGTATCAGAGCTTTGGATTCTAGGGTTTTGCTGCTCCAAACAGGTCATCGTGGCATTTTCGCTATAACTATTTTTCTGTGATGTTTCAGAAGCTAAAAAAAAACTCCATTTGAGAATACATCGCGTTTAAGCTCGGGTCCAAATTTTAGAGCTTTTCGCACTATATTTGCGAAGATATGATCTGAGGAAGTTGGTCTTTTTGCAGACTCCTGAATTACATTCCAAACAGGTGACCTGGGGAAAATCGTCATAACATTCTCTTTGAGCATCCGATTGAAAGTTGGTAAGAAGGTACAAAAAGAGGACAAACTGTAGTTTCTGGTATATATTTTTTAGTGCCAAAGGTCGAAACAGTGACACCTGGAACTTCATACAAGTTCGCTCTTCTGGAAAGGTCTATAATCAAGTCATCTTGGGAGATTGTGCATAACTCTTTCTTGGAGAATCCAATTTGGATCAGACTGGTGGCATTGGAAAGAGGGTGCGGAGTGCTACTATAGGTCGCAATTTCTGAACTTAAAGATCTGAAAGTATAGAGTTACAGTCATTTCAAGATTGAACTCCTAAAATCAAGAAAAAGCAAGATGAAGAAGTTTGATGGCAAGGATCTAGTAAATTGGATACTTTAGATGGAGCAATATTTTGATCTACATGGTGTACCACTATTACAAAAGGTATGTATTGCATCTTCATATTTAGAACCGGATCAATTTTTATGGTATGAAGGGCTTTGTTCTCATAAACAACTTGTTACGTGGTCAATTTTCATGGAGGAAATGATAGCACATTATGAGGATACAAAGAGCAACACCACAACAATTGGAAAGAGTAAAAAGGCTTTGTGACATAATGGAAAGCAAAATTATGGAAACTAGGAAGCATACCCCTCATAACTATAAATATGGAAGAGTTGTTTCTCCTAGCCTTCCATAACCTACAAGGGCTATACCACAACAATTGGAAGAAAAAAGAGAAAAGGGGCTTTGTTACAATTGTGATAGCAAATGCACTAAAGGTCATAAGTGTGCTAAGAAGAAATTATTTTACATAGAATATGAAGAGGAGGAGGAAAAGGATCAAGAAACATCAAAAGAAGAGGAAATACGCCAGGACCCCACCTTAGAGAAAGAAGAAATGAATCAGACCATATCTTGTAAAGCATTGGCAAGAATTACCACTCCTCAAACTCTCAAGATAGAAGGACATATCAAGAAGAAAAAGTTGCAAGAAGTGAAAGATCACATCGAGAAAGAAGAAATGAATCCAACCATATCTTGTAATTCATTGGTCAAAATTACCACTCCTCAAACTATCAAGATAGAAGGACATATCAAGAAGAAAATGTTCAAGAAGTGAAAGATCACATCGAGCATCAAGAAATGAATTTGACCATAT
>APFE030462392.1:123305-161832 GCA_000404065.3 Pinus taeda | reverse complement strand
CAGCGTTGAGGACAACACTTTTTGAAGGAGAGGGGCATGTTAGGCCCCTATACTACTAGTGTAACCCCTTATTGTTATTAGTACAACCCACTTATTATATTGATGTACCCATGTAGTGCCCATATTGTTACTATTGTGCCCCGTAGATGCCCACTATTGTTATTATTATGCCCTTACATTATTATTGTTATCTCGGCTCTGATTATGTTATGACCCCTTAGACTCCTATATATAGAAAGGAGGTCTTTTCATTTGTATCATCAAATAATTGTTCATTTATGTAATGTAAAGGAGGTTGCCCCCTCAAAGAGGATGAATTCTAAGGCGTTGATCTATCTTTTCTATCTTTTTCTTGAGCTGGTTTCATAACATCCCATACCAGGGATAATGGTCCCCATACATCCACTAGTACAAGATACAAACTGGGGCTTGGTGTCAATCCATCAACGACCAATCTACCCTCAACAAGATACCCTAACCATTTGGTTGAGGTATCACGCTCTCTTAGCTCCTCTTGATTGTACCTTGTACCTGCCTAATCCTTCGGCTCCCGATCTGCAACTACTGCCTCTATCAATGCTCCAAGTCCATCTGGCCAGTGAATCTTAGCTATCCAATCTACTCTCTAGTTGTGCCTTAGTCTATCAAGGCCACAACACATCAAGACTCTCAACTGCCCACTGCTGCTCCTTAGCTACTTAGGGAAATTCAACTTACTATGGTCTTCATGTGCTGCAATGATGAAGACCAACATAGGGCACGAAGGACTACCACCTATCATTGCAAGATATCCATCTTGCATAATGAACAAGGGGTAGGAGAACTTCCCATCATCTGTTGTAGAAGTCCTTATCCACACACAAGTATCGAGCTCCACAAACTACTCCTGGTTGATTAGAGCCTTGAGCTCATCAACTACCTCTCTTGCAACCACCTTTTTCCATCAAGGTTTTTCTCATCGATCTCCAACTTGGACACTATCACAATGTCCTTCAGCATACCATAAGTGCCCAATCTCATCCACACTTGGTCTTCTCTCATGCTGCCCTCCAATATTCGATGAGAGACTAAGTCAACGTTGTAGTAACTGCACCTAGTTAGGGCATCCCCATACTTGGGAGACCCTTATAAATGGCTATCCACAGACTCCACCAATCTAGCCTTTTTTCTGTAATAGAGGAGCTATTTCAAAAATTTAGGCACCAATAACTTGTCCCCTCCTAGGACACCATCAGATCATCAACCAAGGAAACATCTGCAATGCTCCTAGTTGTTGTTCTCTTGCCTTCCAATCTGATGTGCCTTCTATCACCTTGGCTGCTTGGTAGGCCTCCCAACAATCCATGTGAGCTCCTCCAAACAACTCCTAATGCCTCCTACAACAACCCATCAATTGATACATACTCTGGTCCACAAATCTAGGACCCAACGAAAGGTTATGTTGCTCCAAGTCTGTTGTGTTACTAATGTTACAAACTGTGACTAGTTAGGGCATCCAACATGTTGCAATAGCCCTCAAGCATGCACCAAAATAACCCTTAATGACTACAACCTCATCAAGGAAGGGTCCTCCCAAGGTATGCTATTTTTCTGGGCATTTTGCAGCCCCAAAACCACCCACGTTGTCCCTGTTTTAGGTTTGTAAGGTCTGCAACCTAGCATAGTTCCTTGTTGTCACCTATAGCCAACCCAAATCAGAGTTCCCTTACCTCTTTTCAATGCCCAACAGAGCTGCATCTAGCCCTCTCTTATTCGACCTCCATGCAACATTAATTTTCCCTTCAAACAATCCCTAGAAGGCTCCACAATGCCTTCTCTTCATCACTGAAGTAGCCCTAGTTTTATGGCCCTAATAGAATTACCCTTGCTCCCTAGATCCAATTCCTTAGGCTCCTTTAATGAGCTCTTGTGTTTCACTTGTTGGATGTGAAAATTCTTCTCCCTCACCCTCATTTATACATAAATGAGGGGCTTCTAAAAACGTCATTCTAGGGATCTCCATTACTAGTTAAGTCAACTTAACACCAAACCGACCTTAACACATGTGTGAAAACTCCATCATATAACTTAAAAAATTCATAACTCCTTAATGACAACTTGGAGTCAAATGATTCTCATTGCTTTAGAATCGTCTGGCCGATAGTTATCATCCTCATCCATCACATGTCAAAGACTCGTCACAGTTTTTGCGCAAACATCTATGGGTGAAAAACCCCAAGCTTGGGCTCTAAACCCACAAGCCTACTTGTGGCGCTTAACCCCCAACCCTTGAACACTAGGGCTTGGAGTATGTCCCAAGCTACACAAAAATCAACACACTATCCATTCTAAGTTGGGCACATCTCCATGAATTATCGTTGGGCACATCTCCTGCACTGAGTAGTTGGTCTGTAGCTAATCATTTTCAATTTCAAATCATGAGATTCTAAAACAATTGAGTTCTAAAAATTTACATACGTTTTCAATTTTAGAATTCAAAAACTTTCAATCATCCTGTGGTTTTATTACATCACTTTCATGGAATTGACACTTGCTCCATAGTTTTAATATTTTATGCTTGGAGATATTCTCATTCTTGTTTCTTTTGCTTATATGAGAGTCCTGTAGGTAAAGCCTTTTCTAGGTAGCTGTGGAACTCACTTAGTATTTCCTCTGTAGAATCATCTATTGCACTTTCTTTCTTGGACCTTGTGCTAAGAATTTTTTTCAAATATCGTCCATGATTGGATAACAGGGGAGTTTAACCAACTGGCCCAAGTATGTACAAATTCACAATCATAAACCAACTATGACAAAGTCTGTCCTTCAATTTTCGTATTCATGTAGAATTAAAACCTTATTTATTTCCAAATGACACACAAACAATGGAGTTTTCTAGTCACACCTATGCACAGAGTTAATTCAATATTACATGAGATATCATTATTCCCAAATGCAAATAGACATGATGTTCATTAACCAAACTTGTATATGCATCTACTTTACTAATGATCCTTAGAATTGAAGCCTAGTATGATCCTTAGGATTGAAGCCTAGTATGATCCTTAGGGTTGAAGCCTATGTAGTTTATTAATTTGCAAACTAAAATTTATGGATATCTGCATTTGAAATGGATATCATATTTACAACATATACATCTAGAGACAACGTAAAATAAAGGGACCACAACAGAGTCCCTAAATTTTCTAGCACCCATGTTGCCTAGGTTCTTAGCATCCTAGATGTTAGGGATTCTCATGCTTTGGTTGTTCTTTTGGAAATGACTAAGGGAGAAACTAGAGGTTTAGTTAAGGAATAAGGCTATATAAGGCACATATAATTTAGTTCATCAACTACATATATAACTATGTTCCACCTAAGCTAAAAAAAAATGATCAACTCTCAAATTCATTAGGACCATTTCCCACCAAGGGACTTTCAAATAAAATTTAAGGCTTTCTAGACCTTGAATTTATTAATCTATATGAGTAAGAAGAGTCCATCAAATAAAGATAGGTTCCCAGATAACTATTAAACTATCATGGGATTTATAATTATTATACTTGAGACTTAACCAACACCAACAGTTCATATGGATCCACTTCTCCACCAGGGCATTCCAGTTTCTTGCAACCAGCAGACAAATAATTAGAGTAGACTGTGAGGAGGAATGAGGCACTCATCACGAAATGCACATTGTTCCATTTCTACCAGTACATTAGCCCACCTGAACACCCAATGAAACACTCCTACTTTAGACCACTTTGTGGCTTTTAATGAAGATTATTTATTCTCCAAGGAAGATTGATGAAGCCAAACCTGATGTTCATTGTACATTATAACCATTATTCTAAAGGTGTACACACATGAAATATTCATCTTTGTTTTGGTACTTTTTCATTGCTGCCTTATTTTTCCCACCATTGTCTTGCATGAATTGATACAAACAAGAGATAATGCTAATTTTCCATTCAATTTCTATCCAAATTGATTGAGTTGATGAGTGATCCAATCTAGCCATTGGAATTGAAGCTTGTATTGTAAGTTGATGGAAAATACTACTTATAACTAAATAAAGTTCACTGAATATATTTAGGTTTTGAATCATGATCAATTGTTCGGAAGTCACAACCATTGAAAAATTGGTTAATTTGTTGATATTGCACTTAGACCTTAGATGAAAACACTTGGACCCTTGCATATTTATTATCACAATTGAATTCATTCATGGCCCATATTGTCCCACCAAGTGGATCTGCATTTTCAATCATGTAGTTCAAGTAGTGTTTGCCTTATTTTTCTTCATGAAGCCACATTGTTGCCCATAACAGTTCATCCTACATAAGGCATACCAAAATATCCAAACCTAAGTTAGAGATCTATCTCTTGACACACATAATTTGTACTAACTTTCAAGCTGAAAATAACTTACAAGATATGCAATAATTCACCCATAATATTCTCTCAATATTGTAATGCTTTTGTCATACTTTCCTCAATACTTGTCAACAAACTCAAAAAGCTACAAAATTCTCCCAATCATTCAAATATCAAGATATTAGATTAGATTAGAGAAATACCCAGTATAGTTATTGAACATAGGAATAATTCCATTAATATTAAATTCTATGGATAAGAGAAAATTACGTATTTTGCATGGCTCAAAAGTTCATTAGAGTAATCAAGATTAGATCGTCTAAAGACTATTGAAGCAACTTCCATTGTAGTAGAAGTTTCTCCTACAAGATTTGATCCAGGATTGTTAGTGTCAATATGGTAGGCTTGTCTTAGTGTTTTCATATATTCTAGCCTCTACCAATAGTAATGGTTTGAGTTACCATAGCCAACCTGAGAACAGATTGAAGGGAATGATGAGAACATTAATTGACCAAGTTCAATCTAATTGTAATACTTCATAATGTTATGAGGAAGACATAGAATTTCATTCAAATATTCAACACATGATTAATGTCTCAATTTATTATAAAAACATGCAGTGTGAAATACAATCAACCCATTTTATTAATTATGTTACTTAATGATAGACTTTTCTCTTACATTTTGATTCAAAAACTTGTGGCATGGGCCAATGTCCACTATTAAAATGAATTAGAAAGATTTGGAACATTTGACATCTCATATAAGTATTGCTGCTAGTGGATATCAGGGATTTAGTCATTCATTCAATCAATTTTTGTAGTAGTTTTCATTTTTGCTAATTTTTCATTTTTCTTAAATATTAAATTATATTTTGGATCTTAGGGATTTTGTTATGCACTAGATTATCTAATTGCCAAAAAAGAACTGAATGTGAAGCATAACTCCTAAATATAATAAGGGTTATGAATTTCACAACTCTAAACAAATGGGAGATTTAAATTTCCAATAAATCCAAATGTTAACAATATCAAATATAAGTTGAGTATAATAATATATTTGTATACTAGTTGCTCCCTCAATACTCATGGGACTATGGGTTTGAGTGGAGGGTCAAATCCTATTTTTATAAGCTAGGTAAATATTGCATAAGCACAAGTATGGATCAATGTAGGGAAGTGAAATGAATTTTCTTTTATAGTCATAAGATATGCTAATATTTTGTGAAAAGAGTGATGTGACTAGTGTATAGTAATTTGGCACAATCCAATCTCTACTTTGAGCATCGTGATGTAGTAGAAGTTAATTTGTTTGGATTCATTTTACATACCATGTTTGTAGTTCATATTATACATTCTCACAAAACCCTTACTCTTTAGATTCTTAAAGGTTTATAACTTTCCTAGCTTTGAATTTTACTACTAGTTGGTGTCAAATCTCGAAGATTAATGTTGTGAATGAGTTTAATTTTAGTTGCCTCCATCTGTGTGAAGTATTTGGAATTTTTAATAGTCAATGCAACATATTATATCTTGTTTTTTATTTAATAGGTCTGATTGTTTGGTTAGTTGATTCGAATTCCTTCACAAGGAAACATGATAGGGTAGTGGGAACCTGTGCTTATTTATTCAAAAATAAGTTTGTTTAAAGAAAACCTTTAAAGCTTTATGGAATTTTGTAATCTAGCGAGTTTGGTGTGATAGATGCCCTTGCTCTTGGTTGCATTATTTAAGGCAACAAACTGTTTTGAGAGAAAACACTTTTGAAAATACCTCCATTTTAATTTACTACATTGAAAAGTTTTTGAAAATCCCTCCCTTTTAATTTACTAATCTAAAAAGTATTTTGAAAATCTCTCCATTTTAATTTTCTAACCTTATTTGAATTTACTTGTGTAGCCATACAAATGGATGGAAGACGTTTGTTTCAGGTTGTTGCCCATGATGCTTGCTTGATAAGTGGAAAACTAGCTCCAAATGAGAGCCTTTAACAAGAGATAGCTAGCAAGCTAGCAAATATTGAGGTAGCACAATGCATTAGAATTTTGAGATGCCTATCAAGTCTAGATGGTGTTTTGTCTTTTTCAACACATTTGCTGAAAAGAATAACAACAATGATGCTTGAAATTCGTTTTGGGGATGTAGATATACCAAAGCATGTAGGGAAGGTGTACAAAGAAATAATCTGCTAGATATCTCTTGTTAATGATTCAAAAGTAGATGTGAAGAAAGAGGATGAACAAGGACCTGCGACTAGAAATTTGGCAACAAATGTAGTAGGTATAGAAGCTGGAAGTGACAATAACACAATTTTAGTTGTTTGGTATGTTAACCTAATGTATATGAAGAATGGAATTGCTTGTCATTGGTCCATTGAACCTGAATATTTCTGTTTTACAAACATGACTTCATCACCATAGAAGAAGGGACCATGGTATTGAAGGTATTTCAATAATGTGTCTTGGTCAGCTTAGGTGACATGAAGATGCAATAGAGGTTGACATTGGACATTCTGTAAGTGCTAGTGAAACATCTCAAGCACAGGAAATTAAAAGGAATTCACCTAATCTCCTAGACTTTGAGATTATGAATAAGGTTGTGTCTATAATTCGATCATTCTATGCGACTCTTGTGAAGGTTTTGGTAGTGCCCAGTTGTCGACATTGTGATGATACAAGATCACTTAGTGTGACAACCAAGAGTGTGGTGGTTTACCTTGCATTTTCTAGTTAGGAATATCCATTTTATTTGGAACCTTCTCTTCCTAACAATGATTAGTAGATTCATGGGCCCTTGTCTCATATGGATAGAATTATGATTGAGACAAAGTGACGCACTTCTAGAAGGGTAACCATCTTTTCTCCCTGTTGTCCCTTTTGATATAATTAGTTTGATGAAAATTTATTCCCTATTTCTTCTTTTTCCTTTTTTAGTGATTTACTTAGCATGTAAAGATGAATGATGTCTAACAAAATGATATTTTTCTTAATGTAGGAGTCTAAAGAGCGCTAGCCATGTTCTCTTTCGCAATTAGGTATTGTGTCTTGAAATATCAAAGATACATCCACTAAGACAACAAAGTAATCAGGTATTGTGTCTTGAAATATTAGAGATACTTTCATTGAGACATCGTCTTTGATACAAGGTTGTCAAGGTGAATTATGACATCAACCTTTAATGGGTTGGCCTCCTCACCTGGCACATCAAAATAATAGCCCAACTTCACAATCAAGGCTTTGAAAACTTGAAGTTCGTGTTCCTAGCCACAACAATTCATGTTATGGCTTGGAATATTCATTCAATTTCACACATTTTGTTAGTCACCTTGTAGCTTCAACAATTGAATCTATGTCAATAGGTACAAAAATTCAATTAGGAATGGTACCAAAATCTCAGGAAAATTCTGGATCTTCCCTTAGCTCTAATCCTCCGAGCTTCGAATTCCTATCACCTGTGACATCAACATCGAGCAACATTTCTTTATCACAAATACAAAAGTCACAAAGAATTGTTTCTCTATCTCCTATAACACAATTTGTACAACCTTATATGCGAATGTTTCCACCTATACCTCCATCTACACCACCCCTTCAACATCAACAGTTTCAACCACTAAACCATCAACCTCAAACTAATTTCATGAAGCATGGTCAATCACAAGTTCAACTTCCTTCTCTCCATTCCCAAGGTCATTATTCATAGTACTTTCAACAATATCCACTTCAATCACAACCTATTTAACAAATTCCTCAATAGCTACAGTTACAACAAGTGTCAAAATCCTAATTTACTCCAAAGTTATTCAATCACTTACCACAAAACCTTTCACAGGGTAACCAAATTCCATAGACATTACCAATACCCTAGGCAATACAACCAATTATCCTTACTCCATTTCAATAGATTACGTCATCTTAGGAATAATTAACGCAATCCCAACCTCCACAATAATCACATTTAAGTTATGGAGCATCCCAAACAATGGGATCTGTTGTGATTAGGACCATGATGAAGCCTAATTCAGGCTTAGCATCAAGGCTTGCTTTAATTCCTATATTTCCAAATAACTTAGCTTCTTATATTTTAGGAGTGAAACCTCCTGTATCTCTTGACCCAACAACAACTTCATTATTAGTAGCCTCAGCATCATAGAAATCACAGTTGGCAACTTCAAACACCACATTGCCATATTCGATAGGAAATGTGTTGTCTCTTTTATGGTCACTGATGGGACATGGGGTGTAATATGTATAGAAACTTCAGCCACTTGTTCTTTTAATCCATCTATACCTATTTTGTTAGCTACAATACCAAATCCATCCTTAGAGAAAAATGCAACTATACATGTCATTTCTACTACAACATCCTTATTTCCAGCCCCATGTTTGAATGCAACACCTCCAAAGTCAGTTCTAGCTAAAGCATTGGTTGTTTCTCGAGATATCATTAGAGCTCAATTCAATTATGATATACTCAAATTTAGTCATAATTTTTTCTTAGTGCATTGTATGACGATTTTCCAAGACAATGCACAACATGCGATTAGCGCTTCAAGTTTCAAGAAGAAAATAACAATCACATGGATTGTTATGTGTCTTGAAATCAAACTGTATCTAAGATTCGTAAGAAAAAGTACAACAATGAGTTTCTCAAAAATGGTTTCTGAGTGCCAAGGAATGGCTTAGTGGAAAATAGGTATCAACATCTAAGGTTGTTTCTACTTTTTTCCTTATGGAAACAACTTTGGATAAAAAAGAGTGAGGAAGTGGCAGTTGCTATTAATGACAAACATAATGTCTGTGTTCTATGTGGAGAATTCTTTGATTGTTTCTATATCAATGAAACAAATGGATGGATGTATAAAGGATTATTATATATGCAGCCTCCTAGTGGGAGCAATGAAGGCATATACGGGTCAAAGTTGGGTCTTGTCATCGATGCTAAGTGCAAGTCAAAATCCGTGGGAGCTTCTTTTACTAATTTTGAAGAGGATGAATAGGTAAGAAGTTTTAAAGGACATTTAATTTTTATTTTCATTTCTTTTTTTCTATTTACTATTTGTGATGTTTATTATAACATTTATTCATAGTGTATAAACAATAGTGTGAAAAGTTGCTATAAAGATATTACAGGGAATGGGATCACATAAATTCTTCCCTTGAAAGTATAATTTTGTGCTTGAACTTCCTACTCTCCTTAGTCTCCTCTGTCCATAATGCTTTGGGTTGTTGTTCGATGTCTTCCTGTGCATTATCTTGGATTGGCAAGGCTTGGTTTTGGTCTTATTCTCAGAGATGATATATTACCTATTCTATTCTTGTACATTCTAGTCACTTGTTACATTCTTATGTTTTGTGCACATTGCATGCCATTTTCTTTGTGCCCAAAAACTATGTTATCCAAAACTTGCAGAAGGAAAATACTAGGGGATCCTATAGTTCACGGGAATCAATTGACAAAGTCCATGTAAAAACAAAGGATAGCTATCTTAATTGTAGTTTCATATAGATGAGACAATATGTTTATATTCCCAGTTATGAATTGTAGTGTTTAAAATTTAAACTGGACTTTATAAATGTCTACTAATCCGGTTGCATGTACCTCGATGTAGGCTACCCTCAACATGGATTGGTCATGAGTAATTCATGCAAATTCATATCCAGACACTAGTTGGAAAATTCCACCTACTAGCTTGGGCATTGATGCCCAATGGGAGACGTGGGTAGTAGAGGTAAAGTTGGCATGGAGGAAAAAGTGGATAGGCTTTCAATTCTAATGGATCTTATAGAAAAGGATTGGACAATGAATGAAAAGTTAGTTTCAATGACCCATTATAGGAGCCCCATCAACTGAAACCAAGTCATAACTTATAACAGACAACAACAAGAAGGCTTGGGTATTGTGGCACTAATGCAGTATCACAGTCACAATTATCAGGGTAATCATGAGACAAAATAAATGTCATGCTTGAGCAGGGATGAGTTGGGAATATGGAATAAGAAGTGAATATAAATAGGTGTAGTTCTCTCCCTTATACATCTTTAATCACTTATTTGTCAGAAATATGGGACAAGAACTGAACAACATACGACACAATTATCTCCTTTGTTTGGCCATAGTCTCTCTAGTCCCATCAGTTGGGCTTCCCTTTCTTCTCAATAGCTTCAAATGTGCTCACATTAGCTGAGGTTTGAGACAAATCACTATCTTCCCCTAGGAGAAAAGATTTGTAGACTTTTCTCTTTGCTCAAGGTAGAGACTAAGGAGAACTTTATGTTTAAATATCCTATCTAAATGAGATAAGAAATAAGTTTTATTGCATCTATAGGGTCTTGGACATAAATTTATCAACATTATTTAAACACTTCAATCAGCAATGCCTTACCTTAATAATTAGAGATACATTTTCTCTCATATTGTGCCTATTTCAAAGCAATTTTAGAGTAGCTACTCACAACACCTCATCTTTTCATCAAATCTAAGACAATGAGGTATTGAAATTATTAATGAAATTTGGTTGGACAATGCAAGAACCATCCATCATTTCTCCCTAGCCCTTAGCACTAAGGATCCAGATAATGCCACGTTAAGGGCACCTATGAGAAGCAAAGCTGCTTAGAAGCATCACCACTATAGAATGCCTACTCAGAGAAGAATTGCTAGTTTCTCCGCATATTATAGGAATTCTTCAACCTTTTATGTGAGGAGCGCTTCTACTTCTTCTTCTGCCTCCACTTCAAACAATAATCAAGAGCAGTTTGATGTTAGCCATGATTACTCACCACAACCATATTAGCCCAAGAATATTTCTAGAGGAATTATTTGGCAGACACGTGGTGTTGATTTCCATACCATTAAGTTGGATGATGAGAAGGACTGTATACTTCCTCTAATGGTAGTGGAACCTTAGTTCAAGCAACACTTCTTTTACTGGCCCTTCCTCACTTTCTAGGGTTTTTCTTGTCAGGACAACACTCATGTACATCTATGTTTATCTCATTTCATGTTGCTCTTGTATCCATTGTTATTTTCATTTTAAAGGGCCTTTTATTTTTCACTCCTATCTCTTGTTTGGCTACAATTGTTGGTTTTCACTAGTTCCTTAGGTCATATAAGTTACAAATCTGATCAAACTTTGACCAGATTTGTCCTGCCTATATGAACTGTACAAACACATTTATGGATACCAAACACAATGGACTGAGAAAAATGACTGCTATATAGATGTTTGGCCTACCCATACAAACTGCATGGACACATGTATGGATTGTTTATATAATTGTATGGATCCTAACAATATTGTCTGCATGACTGTACAATATCGTATTATGCTATCCATGTGACCGCATGGGACTGAGTGTTGTTGGAAACATCTCTTTCCTAGTTACCTTCTCTCTCTCCCTCTGTGTTGCTCAACCTACTCAAGTTGCCAAGTGTGTTGAAAGCCTCTACCTTTCCCTATCTATATACTTTTAGCAGAGAATCTATTTTTAAGATTCCTCCTAATCTAAGTTATGCATGAGATACAATCTTACGCTCAACTGCTAAACATAATAATTTGACATTTTTTTACAAAAGTGAATTACAAAATAGAATTATTTTTCCAAATATATAATTAGTTTTCAAAATTATCTCAAATTTCTTCTCATGTTCACACTGAACCTGTGCAGAAGTTCATGTTCGAGCTATAATTCTCAATAGTGAGATTTTTAGTACCTCAAAAAATGTAAAGTAAAGCACCATTAATGGAAGTAATGAGCAGAAAAGATCGTGGCAAAACTCATCTTGACCATCAAATATGGTTAATATGATTGATTGGCCATCATAGATCATAAATCATCTAAGTTCAAAAATTATTTTTCACAATTTCTTTCTTTTGGAAATTTCCTTACTCACTACACCATGTAATTATTACATGTAACCCCTCTAAATCAATTGGTGTGTTTAAGTTTAAGAGAGACAAATCACATATAATTAAGAGATATACTTATGTAAATTGATCCTTACACAGATGAAATTTAAGGGATACAGGGCTTGGCTAAACTCCTCCATTATGTATTTCTTTCCCTAGTAGGTTGCTCAACATAATTTAGAAGTGAGCTTCAACAATATTAGTCTGTTGTCTCGATATAAATTCCCATTTTTTTTTTATGTAAATTCTCCATAGACTCTTTGCAATCACATTGAAGTTTCTTCACATTTTTCTCTATATTTTCCATGAAATCTTTGTATTTATATTGAAGTTTATATGAATAAAATTGCTAAAACATTGATGATAAGAGTTTTAGTGATTTAAAAATTCCAAATGCATTGGATTTATGTTTTTTCTTGAAGCCCAATGACACTGAATGTTGGAACAAATGGTAAAGCATAGAACCACTAAATATTTTGTGCATTTTCATCATTGTTTTCAGTACCATGTTTGCCTCGGTGGTGTTTTATTAGCAATTTTGATGGGTGTTTTGTCTTGGTTTGTTTTTAGCAATTTTGATGGGTGTTTTGTCCTTGTTTATTTTTAGCAATTTTGTCCGGTATTTTATCTAATTTATAGAGAGAAATATTGTAGACTGAAATCTGACATCTGTATTAATACTTGCATGGAACATTGGGCGTATCTCAAGTTTCAATTGTTGGCTAGGATCCCTTCACTTAAATTTTGGTGTTGCCCCACTTTGTTGGATGACACTGTGAGCAAGTAAGAATAAATTGATCTCAACAATAAAGAGCAATGTATTCTTCACATTTATTCTCAAAGATACAACTTTTACTAAAACTTGCAATATGTTTTGAATTTTAACTTTGAGTTAAATCGATAATTTCACATAAATGGTAAATGGTAGAGTTTTTTTACAAAGAAATTTCAAACTATTTGTGACAATTTCATTGCAATGTAATGCTATCAAAATAGCAATACGCCATATAGAATGTGTGCTAAGGAGAAAAGTGAGAAAATATAAATTACAAGTAACGATGGTAATCTTAGTGTCCCTATGAAATGAGTTGAATGTGAAGAGTTTTGGGAGGTGAGATATGTTTCTTACATCTGTGGAAGTGTTAATCAAAGGAGAAGTATCATTATCTATAAAACTTAGTGAGCATGATCTTATTTTCTAATGAGACGATAATAGCTCCAAACCAAGAGACTATTATTGATAGTCTTCTCAACCTGAAAAAGTGCATCATTGATGCGTATTGCCTCCTTATATGTCAATGGTGGCTTGGAAGAGATGCCTTCAACTTCCTCCTCCACTTAGACTATTGCTTCTATTGTGATCTTGAGAATGTTCGTCTATGATGAGGATGAGTATCTCTTGTCATGATGTATATGATTTTAGCTTTAACAAATACCTCATATATTTCCAAATTTAGATCACTGAAATGTGAACCTCATTTCTCCACAACTCTTGGCACAAGCTAGTAGCTTGCCCCACCACCACCCTCCCCCAAGGAACCAATATGTGATCATTGAGCTCTTTCCTCTACCTCGAACGTCAAGAGAGTCATGCTGAATTACCTCCAACTTCCTTCCAGAAATTCTCAAACATGGTGTCCCAGACACACACTCTACAATAATTTTGTGTGTGCATGTTATGTGCAACTTTAGTAGAAAGAAGACTTAAGAAAATATTACTAAGAATCCAACACATTATTTCCAAGAAATATTATAAAAGAAAACCTCTAAGATAGGAGGGAATACATTGTTCAACAACTAAGTAGTAGGAAACTCCTCCCCCACCAATATTTAATCATTAGAAATGTAAACCAAAACACCTTAGAAATGCCTAAAGAACTACTAGAAATATTTCCAAAGCACATATTTCTCTTTCCAACCTATAGGGGTGTTTCCAATCCCCCTAATTGTTGATTGTGCCTTTTTTTATAAAAAGAAAGAAAAATAAGAAGAAATAAAACCACTTAGAATTTTTAATGATAAGAAAAATACCTTGCAAGTTAGTTAATTTCAAGCATTTTTGGCATCGAATTTTGTTCATTTATGTAAAAATACAACCTACATAAATACCACCATGCTCTACATATCAGGACAACGAGATATATATAATGGAAAAAGTCAACCCCTAAGTGTGGTAACATTTGTAATAAAGTAGGGGAAGCAATTTTTGGATAATTTTAGTGGAATTTAGCCCTAAGTTGGAAACTCTTAATGAGTATAACACTACGTTTATTGTTTTCAATTTTTGAGTAGCCAAATAATCTATAAGGCTAATTTTGGACATTGTAAAATGAAAGGCTATATGGGATTCAACATATAAATGAAATTTTTATTAATTTGTTGACTATGTTTATCTTTATAATTTTATTGACAATTTTCTATTATAAAATATACATTGTGTACTTTAGATTATATTCTAGTGTCCATTGTCTTTCATATCTTATACTTTGCATTGTATCTTCTTTCATTTTTAGAAGTCGAACTCAATATTGATGGGGACAAGAAAGAATTGAAGAAAGAAGAGAACATTGCCTTGGTAACACAGTATGAATTCATTTGCTAACCTTCTTGTTTTGAAATTCATTATCCATTAGTAAAATAGTATGAATTCATTTGCTAATATGCTTGCTTGGAAATTCATACTATGTTCATATTGTGTTTCCATTAGTAACTAATCTGCTTGCTTTGAAATTCATTTGCTAATCCTTTACACACTTTTTTATATATTCTGTTTTAAATTTCTATCATCATATCAATTCCATGAATAAAGGATTATTTGTTTCTCTTAAATAGATGATTGTGGAAGAAATACCTCCAAGTCCAACTGTGAAGTATTTGCTAGAAAAAATAGCTTATGGTAGTTCACTTTGTACATCATATGGTTTGCGAATACAAGAGGAGCTAAGGCACATGAGCCATCAACTTTGGAAATGTTTCGAGTAGGGATTACTATGTTTTTAATGTTGTGATTTTTTCACCTCATGGTTATTTTGGGCAAACAAATGTCTTAGGAATGCTATACAAGACACTGGTGGACATGTAAACATCCTTTTTATAATTGCAATGTCCATTCCATGATATCCTTCCTTTTTTACTTGATTTTATTTTGAATGTTTCGTTTGATTTTGTTTTGTCCTTTAACTATGAAATTGAAAATACTTGGTATCATGTCCATTTAACAACATCCAAAGCTTGAAGATGAGATTAGTATTACATAATATTAATTGAAATCCTTTTAACTATTTTGTGTTAAAGTATTTTCATGACTATTAGAAAAGTTTACTTTCATGTTGTTATTTGAGCACAAGTTGTCTATATAGTTGACCAAGTTCATGTGTTAGAGAATGAAATGTTTTTGCGAATAAAACAACAAGGATTAGACATCACACCTCAGATTATTTGTTCTTACAAATTATCCACATCCTGAGTTTTTTAGCATGTAAGTTGGCATGATTGTGCTTAAGCTTTCTCTGAAGGTTAAATACTAAGTTATTAAGGTGTTATTTTCTATGGTGAAATTTTATTTTATTTGTTTATATAGGTCATCTGGCCACATAGTGGCCACTATCACCCAAGTGAAGGAAACTTGTTCGACTTTCTTACTTTTATGGGGAAAAATGGTAATGACATTACTAATGTTGAGGTATATGTTGTAGAAATTTTGAATAATATGACACTTATTCACAGAGATTATCCTGATTATATACTATTTGCAGAATCATGCATAATACATAACCTCCTCTACGTTGATCATCAATTTGCAGTATTAAAGAAACAATTGCATGCGCACATTGAAGCATCAATCACACATATCAACATAGTATATCACGGGGAAAGCATAAAGATGAAAACCCCCAACTATCTGTATATTATATTGATTGAGAACAAGTAACAATACATAGTACAATACTCCTCGCAAGTACTGAGTACTATCTCCACCTGTTACACACAAACTAGCTCAGATCTGAATCAATCACTGGCTCAAATCTCCTCTGCTACTTGCCTGCCTCCACCGTGCAATCCTACTGAGAATAGATGAGAATAGTTGATCCAAAATCGTATTTCCCTTGTGTAACACTACGCAATCCTCATTGGCAATCTCAATCCATTGATTGTGCAAATCACATGCACAACTATAGTCACAACTGACAACTGTCTTGCCCTTTCACTCATCTCTAACACTTGTCTCCACTGAAATGTCCATGCACTGAGTTAAATGATGTATTCCTCAGTTGATTTATGACTTAATAATTAGTGAATTAATTAATAACTAATTCACATCACTCATCACTAGTGTATTTTTTAGTTAGACTAAATACAACTAGTTCAACTAAGTCAAACTGAACACAACTCCATCAACTCCTCATTCAACTCCACAGAACTCAATCACTGAAGTTCTATCTGAAGTCCTTCATGCAATAGCTCAACTAACCCATAAGAAAAGTCTATTTCCTTCTGGCAGTTGCATGTGCCACATCTGTAGCTTGAACTGAAGTGCTCCAATAGAATAAGATAATGTTTATAGTCCAAATATTATTAACAGCTAATAATATTCGATTGTTGTATTTTTAGCCTGGCAGTCTAAAAATAGAATCTGCCCATATGTCTAAAAATAGAAGTCCGTCTATTTTTACCAACATGACCAATCATCCACAAATAGCATCCTGCAACTCATCGACCATGATCCATATGTCTAAAAATAGACTTTGCACCAAAAATAGCCTGTGGGCCCACTTAGTGAAAGCGACTTCTTTTCACTAAGATCCATCATCTTGTTGCATTTTCAACAGTCCCTCTCAACAAGATATGGATTATCTACAACCCCTATCCTGTCTCTGTGGTATTTGAATTTGCTCCTGGTGAGCGCCTTCATCAAGATATCAGCATCTTGATCCTCCGTGGGAATATATGAAAGTAACATGATTCTCCGCTGCACACAATCTTTGATATGATGGTACTTGATGTCGATATTTTCATTCGTTGGGATCCTTGCCTGATCTGCATACTAGTTTGCATCCGTGAAGCCACATAGCTTCACCTCATCCTCCTGTCTGTACCAAGATCCATATCCCGATGTGCCTTTGTTGAGCCTGCACACATGCGACTCCTCCAACTGTCGATAAACAATGGCATCCACTACCTCCGCTGAAGTAGCATCCTCCTTCCTCCAACCTCCAGGAAGGAACACAGTCTTCACATCCATCTAATGTATGTGCCACCCCATCTGCATCACTTTTTAGATCCATCTCAAACCCACCACTGACTTCCCCTCCGGTCTTGGGACAAACTCCCATGCATTGTTTCTAACAATCGAATCATACTCTTCCACCATGGCATCCACCCATGCAGGATCCTCCACAGCTTCCTTGAAAGAGGATGGCTCAGTCATGACACATTTTCTCACAAGGGCCATGTATCTAGTGTACTGATCAGGTGACTATCTCTGTCTGCGTTGTGTTGTAGGTAGACCTACAACCTTCTTTGCATCTTGAGCCACTCGCTCAGCTTCTGTAGTGCGCTTTTGCCCTCTGATGGTTGGCGCTGCATGAGTGGTCTCTTCCACTCCATGAACTTCATCTTGTGGCTGATCCACATCCTAAAGCTCATCCTTATGAACTAATAGCTCCTCATCTGCATGCAAGTGTGGCTCCCTTTCAAGCGAACACTTCATGGCTTTCTCCTCCTGAAATTTTATATCTCGTCGCACAACAGTCTTGCGACTGTCTGGAAAATACAAACGATAGTTCTGGGGCGTATCAGTGTACCCCACAAATATCCCAACCTCTGGGGTCGGCTACAGCTTCTTCCTGGCATCCTTCGTCACATGCATGTAAACAGGAGAACCAAAAATCCTCAAATGGGAAATATTAGACCTCTTACTAGAATAAGCCTCCTTGGGTGTACTCATGCCAAGTATCTTGTGAGGACATCGGTTCTACACATATACTGCAGTATTGCATGCCTCCGCCCACAAGTGAAGTGTGAGGCCCTGATCATGTAACATTTCCCGTGTAGCACCAACGATCGTTCTGTTCTTCCGCTCAGCAACCCCATTCTGTTGTGGGTTATGGGGAGCTATGAGCTCTCTTCGAATCCCTTCTGCACTATAGAAGTCCTTGAACTCACCAGAGATGAATTCACCACCATTGTCACTCCTAAGAGCCTTCACCTTCTTCCCCGATTCCTTCTCGACCAGTGCTTTGAACTCACAGAACTTTGAATATGTCTCGCTCTTCTTCTGCATGAAGAAGATCTAGCACTTTCGGGAGAAATCATCAACAAAGATCACATAGTACCTGTGCTTTGTTGTCGAAGCTGCTGAGAAAGGTCCACACATGTCTGTGTGAATTCTCTCAAGGATTGTCGTGGCGTGACTATCCTTCTCATGAAAGGTGGCTTTCACAAATTTTCCCAAAGTACACCCCGTGCACTGATTTGACTGCGCAAGAGTGCCTTTAGGAAGCCCAGTAGATATCTGCTACAATATCTTCAAGGCTCCATGGTGAAGGTGGCCTAATCTCCGGTGCCATAGCTCTCCATCATCCTGGCTCACCACTCCTTCTGCCTTGCATGCCATTGTTGCGCAACCATCTACATGTAATTGATAAAGGTTCTTGACTCAAACCCCTATCTTCTGGGTTTCTCCCGTTGTCTTACTGTGCAGGAAATCCTTTCCCTTACTAAAGACAACATCATATCCCTTGTCTTCTAACATTGCCACAGAGATAAGATTCTTCTTCAATCCTGGAACATGCATCACTTCCTTCAATACAAAGGGTTTACTAGATTCCCTCTCAAAGGAAATGGTACCGATACTGGTCGCACTGTATCTACCATCATCGCCCATCTTGATGTGCACTCCAAGATCTTTCTCATCCAGATCAAAAAGCAAATCTCGATCTCATGTCATGTGAAAAGGCACACCACTGTCCAAGAACCATACCAATCCCATCACACTTGATACCAAGCATGCGATCAGCGAAAAATCCAGCTCAAACTGTGAGGCTAAGGCCTCTCCCGCTGTAGATCCAGCAACTTGCTTATTTTTCTTCTTTTGTGGACAATTTGTAGCATAGTGTCCATGCTGGTGACAGTGAAATCACTTCACCTTGGACATGTCCTGCTTCTTGCCTTTCACACCGGAATGAGAAGCTTTCTTGTTCTTCCCCTTCTTTGCTTTGGCAGCCAAAGTGCAATTTTCTTCATCAGATGCCTTTGATGAAGATCCATCCCTGGTATTTCGCCTGATCTCCTCTTGCACAAGATCCAACCAAAGTCTCTCCCATCTGGCAATTTCTCCCAACCATTGACAGAGTCCTGATAGGAATGCCAACTCTTCGAAAGACCAAGGAGAGCCAAGCTCACTAAGTCCTCATCATCGACAGTCACCCCCACACTTCCCAGCTCATCCCGACATTGGGTGAACTTCATGAGATACTTGGGCATGCTGTCGCCTTTCTCACACTTTATGTTTCTGAGTTTATCCTTGAGTGCCAACTTCCTCTGGTCACTCTTGCTTTGGAATAGATCTATCAATGCTTTCCACATCAATTATGGAGAAGCCTTTACATGGAGGTTGGACACAATGTGATCCCTCACACCCTCCGACAGAATCCTTCGACATTTTGCTATCTTCTTTTTCCAATTCCCGACTTGAGAAGCATCAGTAGGTTTTGGGACATTCGCATCTATGAACTCCTTTAACCCATTATCATCTAACACCACCTCCATCCTGTCCTTCCATGCAATATAGTTCGAGTTTCCCTCAAGGACATACTCCAATCACAATCCGTTGAAAGACATTTCAACTTTGACACCAAGAAAACACTGCTGCAAATTCGAATTCCACCAGCTCAAAACTCAACCACTTCTGATCTAAAATTTGTGAGAACAAAGTATTTCTTGTACAGAGATCGACTGTATGGGCATTCATCGGATATCCCACCTTCTAAAAGAAGGATGAATCCAGAGGCTACCTGGCCTGATTACAGACTTTGCCTAAAGAAATAAAATGTAAACACTTTCTGAATAATAGATTCGATGATCAACTTCACACTAATATCATGTAGAAATCTCTTCTACAAATCAGCTAGCTTTGATACCATGTAGAAATTTTGAATAGTATGACACTTATTCACATAGATTATCCTTATTATACACTATTTGCGAAATCATGCATAATACATAACCTCCTCTACATTGATAATCAATTTGCAGTATTAAAGAAACAATTGCATGCGCTCATTGAAGCATCAATCACACATATCAACACAGTATATCATGGGGAAAGCATAAAGCTCAAAACCCCAAACTATTTGTATATTATATTGATTGAGAACATGTAACAATACATAGTAAAGTGCTCCTTGCAAGTACTCAGTACTATCTCCACCTGTTACACACAAACTAGCTTAGATCTGAATCAATCACTGGCTCAAATCTCCTCCGCTGCTTGCCTGCCTCCACTATGCAGTCCTGCTGAGAATAGATGAGAATGGCTGATCCAAACTCGTATTTCCCTTGTGTAGCACTACGCAATCCTCATTGGCAATCTCAATCCACTGATTGTACAAATCACATGCACAACTATAGTCACAACTGACAGTTGTCTTGCCCTTTCACTCATCTCTAACACTTGTCTCCACTGAACTGTCCATGCACTGAGTTAACTAATGTATTCCTCAGTTGATTTATGAGTTAATAATTAGTGAATTAATTAATAACTAATTCACATCACTCATCACTAGTGTATTTTATAGTTAGACTAAATACAACTAGTTCATCTAAGTCAAACTGAACACAACTCCATCAACTCCTCATTCAACTCCATAGAACTCAATCACTGAAGTTGTAACTGAAGTCCTTCATGCAATAGCTCAACTAACCCATAAGAAAAGCGTATTTCCTTCTGGCAGTTGCATGTGCCACATCCGTAGCTCGAACTGAAGTGCTCCAAGAGAATAAGATAAGTTTATAGTCCAAATATTATTAAGAGCTAATAATATTTGATTGTTCTATTTTTAGCCCGGCAGTCTAAAAATAAACTCCGCTCATAGTCTAAAAATAGAAGTCCTCTATTTTTCCAACATGACCAATCATCACAATAGCATCCTGCAACTCATAGACCATGATCCATATGTCTAAAAATAGACATAGTCTAAAAATAGGCTTTGCGCCAAAAATAGCCTGCGGGCCCACTTAGTGAAGGCGACTTCTTTTCACTAAGCTCCATCATCTTGTTGCATTTTGAACATATGTCATATGGATATTTTATAGACTACATTAGTTTATATTCCATTATTTATCGTCTTTCATGTCTTATACTCTACATTGTGTATTTTTTTGTTTTTAGGAGAGGAAATGATTAATATTGGTGGTAAGAAACAAGAATTGAAGAAAGAGGATAATAAGAAAACTGCAACGACAAATGCAAAAAGGGAGAGAGAATAAAATCGGTCTATTAATGCTCTTCGAGCCAATATCCTGCATAAGACACACACATAGAGACTGATGGTCAAGTCTCCAGAGTTAGTGAATTCACTAGCAATGCCTTGGCAACACAGTGATAATGTTTTAAAGTGATGAAACAATATTTCATTCATAAATTGTAGTCCAACTATATTAAGTTGGAAACTCATATTGTAATATTTGACATTTTATATAATATAATTTGTGGTTGAAATTATTTATAGTTACACTTAATATTATTTAGTATTGTAATTAACATATGTAACTTTGTGTTTTCATATTAGATGAACATGCACATTGTATGCCATTTCTTTTATTTATTCGCAACATCATACTAATTAATTTATGTTGATTACTGACGAATACATAAAATCACTCTAAAACTATCAAATTAGTAGTTTATATTGATTAATGATGAACACAAATAAAATTAATAAATTAGTCATTTATAATGATTATTAATGAAAGTAAATGAAATTAATATAAACTACTAAATTAGTCATTTATATAATGAACATAAAACTACCAGGAAAAAAGATAAATGACTACTGCAAATGATAAATTTGTGATTGCAAATGACACCTAAATTTTGCATATATACGACTATTAGTATCTAATTTACAATATCTTATAACACGACTGAATATACTACTAAACGATAAAATTGAGACAACTAATTAATGACTAAGCTAAAAATAACTAAAAGTTTGTCGCACTATAAGATATTGTAAATTAGCTACTATTGGTCACCAACTAAAAATTGGTCATTTATATGAAAGTTTTAGTCGTTTTTTAGTAACTAATTAGCAATTTTGTACTAGTGTTAGGGCTGATGACATCAACCCTAGGCAATTCTAGGGCTAGAAAAACCCTAATTTTTGTACTAAGGATTCAACTTAGGGTCAATTGACAGATTGTGGATCCTACTATTGATTATATCATTATATAAAATGTTTTTTCTCTCCTTGTATGCCTTGTTGTGCTACTTTTGAATCATATATAAAAAATGTAGCCTACAAGTCCTTTACGGGTTGCTTCTAGGGTACATTTATCTTTTTATATTAAAAATGAGCATTTTCCTTATCCTAAGTACCTTCAAAATCCTTTTCAATTCTCAGCTTTGAACTCTAGATCGAGAATATCCTTTAGGTGACCTAACCTTGGAACCCTTTTGTGTGGTAAAAATCCATTAGAGTAGGAGGTGGATTGCTGAGGTGGTAGTGGCATCCACCTCATTATTGTGTCTTTATCTAGATTTTTCCTTGTGAGGCATCTCACAAGACATACCATATTTTGAGGCAACAAAGACTATTATTCCTTAATGGTGAATTATTATTGGGATCTTAGACCTCTTCTAAAAGGAAGAAAAACTTATCATATTAAATGGTTGTATAGAATAAGTATGCATCAAATGGGAGTGTTGAAAGGCATAAGGCTTTATTAGTTTCCAAAGGATTTCTAAAATAGAGGGGATTTATTATAATGAACATTTTTTCTTTGTATCGAAAATGAATTCCATTAACATTGTTCTTTCCCTTGTCACCTCATATAAATGGAAGGTTTGTCAAATGTATCTTGTGTTTTACCTCTTACATGGGAATTTACGAGAAAGGATTACATGTAACAAATTCATATTTATATTTGAAAGGACCTCAACTTTATTTTTTCTTTAAGGAACCTTTATATGGCTTTAAGCAAGATCCTTAGGCTTGGTATGCTAAAATTCACAATTTTCTCATTGACACTAAATTTTCTAGATATTATTGTAACCCCACTATCTATACCAACAAACTACGTAACCATCTTATAATACCTTTTTTTAGGTTGATGAGCTTACACTCACAAGTAGTGACCAAAATATTCTAATCCGTGTGGGATCCATCCATAAGAAAATATTTTGAAATCACAAACTTAAGACATTTGTATTATTTTATTGTCCTCAAATTCTTGTAAATCAAGGAAGGAAAATTTCTTTCCAATCTAGGTATGCATGTGATTTTGTTTGTTTATTTCACATGGAACATTATAAAATAGGTCCATTTCCCATTTAATTTAGAGTTAGATTTGTTACCACATGCGCTACACTCAAAATAGATTTCACTTTGTATCATCAATTAGTTGGTAGCCTTTCATATCTCAGTCATACATATCTTGACATCTTCTTTGACGTTGGTATTGTTTCCCAATAGATAGAGACACCCTATAGAATCCATTGAAAAGTAGAAATAAATATACTTGGACATATTTGAGGTATAGTTCAGTTTGGGATACAATATAATTGAAGGGGGGGCTCGATTTGATTGGTTCAAACATTGATTTATATTGGGTTGGAAAACATGATTGTTGAAAGCATACTATAGGTTATATTTTCATTCTTGGTTATTGAGTTATCACTTAGGATTGTAAGAAGTAACATGGCCTTTATCTTTCTTCAAAATAACCAAAATATTGAGTAGTAGTTAGTGCAAATAAAGAAGCTTCAGGAATTTAGTAGATCCCTTTGGAGTTTGGATTCCAATAGTAGTGTCTATACACACTATGGTGTGATAATTATAGTGTCATTTAGTGGACCAAAAATATGATTCAACATTAATACAACAAAAATATTTAGCTACATATGCACTTCATAATAAAACTTCTTTAAAATCATGTTTCCAAAGTGCACCATTTTCATATAGATAATCAAGTTGTAGGCATTTTCGTAAAGGATACTATAAAAGAAAAAAAAAATCAAACTTTAATATATTTTATATATCAGTTAATTATTAGGAAGATGATATAATATCTAATTCCTCCCTGCTTCTCCTATTCCGACAACTTTGTAAATCCTCCAATCCTATCCCAAGCTTTTTTATATGAAAATTTTAGGATATTTAGACACTTAAGAGTTTCTTAAGATCAACCTTCTATAATATGTGTTTAGGAAAAAGATTATTCTTCATTATGAATTTTAATTATCTGATTTCAATGGCATGGTTATGTTCTAGAAATACAGTGATCCAATGCTGAATATTTTGCTTACTACTAATAACAATGTTCATTTATGATATAAACCTAATTGTTCTATGGCCTCTATTTAAAGATTATGTAGGGTAATTTTCTAATGATTGATTATGAGAGACTCATATGCAAATTATTTTACTTTTTCATTAAAATATTTCAGCAAGTTGTTGTGTTGGTTAGGACCACAGATTGGTTCACCTTTTTATACCTTTAACCATCTAATACATCAATGTACATATATTTGATATGTTTATGTGACCAGTTTCTTTAATATGCTTGCCTTGTGTGGATATCCCTATTTATTGAATATATTGGGTTCCTTCAAGCTTCCATTTTAAGTTGAAAGGAGGGGCATTGAAACCATAGTGGGTTGAATCACAGATAAATTGGGGCATAATTTTCTTCAAGGTGAAACCCTAACATTACAGGATTTTGGTTAAAGGATGTTGGTGGAAGAACATAGGAGGATATGTGCCAAATCCCTAACAAAAAGGATCTCTGAATGGAGAATCAATCCAACTACTCCATAATATTCCCAAGGCCATTTTTCATATTACATTAGATAAATCTTCCTTTATTAAATATAGGGTCATAAGAACCCAATATATAATTATATCATATATCATCTGTCTTAAAAAATCCCTTATAAAAGCCCCTCTTCATTTTCCCTCCCAGTATAATACCATGTTCAAGGTCACCCCCCACCACAATAACCAATATTGTATTAGAGAAAAGCAAATACTATTGAAAACTTCAAAGAGATGTCCAACACTCTCACTTTACTTTATGGTGGATTAGAATATATCTTAAAGAGTTGCATTTTTTTGCTAAAGGTTTTATTGATGAGCAAAGTGAAGATATAATAATGAGTAACATGGATATGAAGAGTCTCCATCAACCTACCATCCCATAAAGTACACATAGGCATTGAGGATTCTCATGAATTAAGGATGAACCTTTACTAAATTTCTAAAATTTTCTTGAGAATTCAATCCTCACATTACCTTCTAGCACAATTTACTAGAGGAGAATGAGAGATGGTGAATTGTTTTGAAGCCGCAAATCTTGCATTCATTATTGTTTTTTATCTTCTCTTAGACCTGTAGAATATGATAATAGCTTCATTTCTTGATTCTTGAAGATTTGGTGCTAATACCCAATGGAATTTGCAATGTTAGTCACATTCATAGAAATGTGTGTTGATTTGTAGCTTCTTCATGCTTCTCTTTGTTGGTTTTCTTTCAAGTTTCATTTCAGATCTGAGGTATTTTTTAAGGATTTAATATTTTTCCTATATATAATATTGTAGATGACTATTCTAGTTTGAAAATTCATACATATAGAATGCAGACAAATATTCAATAAAAAATATATAATTTACTATTAAAATTGGTAATTTTTTGGTGAATATCATCAATTTAATCATATATATGTGAAAAATAGGCAGTTTTTAAACTAAATTGGTGAATATTTTTTTCATAAATGTCCAAAAAATAGCCCATTTGTGAAATTTCGCCCTTAAAAGTTTCCCTAGGTCTATCATCATCACCTTATTCACCATTCAATGATGGGTGTGTATGTTTTAGAGAAGAATTCTAAAAGGATGGATGTGCCATGTTGGGGTTGGGAGGAGGAGAGTGAGGGTGAGGGGACCACTGGGGGGGGTGGGGAGCACAGGGGGGGGAGATCCTCATTGAGAAGGGTTGATTGGACTATTGGAGAATAAGAAGGGGTTGTGCATTTTGTTGAGACTACAAGAAGGATTTCAATGTGAGGTTGGGTACTACAATTGGTTTTAGAAGGGATCAAGTATTTAATCAAAGGGGATTTAACCATTTGAGAAGGAGTAGTAAGAGGGATCAATTCATCAAGTATCAAGAACGAGACCAAGGTTGCAAAGCTTTTAGAGGCGGGTGGGGTTTACTTTTTTAATGAGCCAAGTTCATTAGGAGGTATTGAATGGAATTCATAGGGGGCTTGTAAATTGAATCCATATAGCGGTTGTTTCTTTTGTCCATTCAACTTCTTAAATTTATAACTCTGTACATTATTTTCCTAAAACAATAGGAATTTGAGGAGGGAGAAGATCTATAGTCCTTGGCGATGTGAGCATATATGTGCTAAATCTAAAATTTGAAGGGAAGTTGCTCATCAGTTGAGGGTTCTAGATGGAATCAATCATCATAAATTAAAGTGATAGATTTTAACAAAGCTTTTCACAAGATATACCTGGATGTATGTTTGAGCAGAAGAAAACATTTTATGTTTTTTCTCAATTTTTGTTAATATTTTACTCAGTATGCTGCTAATAACCAATAGGGATCCATCATTGTAGTGATGTAAACGTAGATGGCGAAAGTGAACCCACATTGGGATTATTGAGGCCATATCCACCTTTGGATCAAATTTAAAAGAGTGATGATTTAGATACATGCCTTGGGGCTTGTGAAATTTATATTATTTTTTAACATCAAATATTCACCCCTCCCCTTCCTCCCTTTTACTTCAAATAGAATGGTGTAAAATCTTTTCTGTTAAAATAAAAAAGATAACTTACCTTTGATGATGATCATCTATTTCTTTTATACGCATTGGTTCATAACTTTCTTAAAAGGCCAAAATCTAGTAAATTGTCAAATTGACACACTTTTAACAAGGGAAATTGATTTTACATAAAAGGCACTTAAAAGAAGCTTGACACTAAAAGTAAAGTCTTATTTTCTTTACTAATTTAGTTAGATCTAATTTCATTAAGAAATATTACTCACAAGAGGAAACGAGGAGATTTTCATATCTATAGTTCTAATAAGAAAAAGGAGAAGATGAAATTTTCACAGACCTATAGTTCTAGTGAAAAAAATGAGGTGTTGGAGAGGCCCTCCCAACCTAGGGCCATGGCTGAGATTCATTCCAAGTTTCTAACACAAAATTCCGTCTTGTCCCATTATAGATTCTTATTTATGTTTACGCAAAAAGACACTCAAATTTTTTTTGGGACGATTAATTTTAATTTAAAAGGAGTGGTTTCAAGCTACCTTTCTTTTATAATAGTTTGTACAATTAGGCAGAGGCCAATCTTTTTTATCTTTTTTATTGTTTGTAGAATTGGGCACTCACAACTCATGCAAAATTCGTATCTTTGAATTCCGAGGACGTTGAGTCACGCAATATTATTATATAGGAAATGAAGAAATATTTAATCATACGCGCATACCTCCATGTTAAAAGAATATACACACACTACAATTCTTTGTGTAAGTTTTTGCCATTCTTTTATATATATAATTTGGTAATAGAAATATAAGTGCACCACGTTCCATTACCGTACTGTAAAGGTGAAGCACCACTTAAAAAGTTATATTTTCAAATTTAAGTTTGTGTGATTTATATTTTGATTTGAAACTAATTTTAGAAGAAATTATATTAATAGATTTAGACCGATGCCTTTCAAATGAACTAATATAATTTATCATCACAACCAAACAAACCTCCACACAATGAAATATCTTAATTTATATTATTTAAAAATTAGCCTTTATTCATCTCCATAACGATATATCTTAATTTATAACTTTATTATTTAAGAGATAGAATGTGTTTGTTTTAATACATTTATAAAGCTGAAGATACAAAAATATATATTTTATTTTTCATGGATCTCCCACGAAATATATGTTAATCTGTAACCTCATTATTTAAGAGATAACATATGTTTGGTTCTCATTGTTTTAATACACTTATAAGCTGAAGACATTAAAATATATATTTTATTTTGTTTAAGAATGTTTCTTCTCGACAATAGTTTATGAATATGTGTTTGAATAATGTTTAGTTCAAGGAAGAGACAAAAGACATTTGTCTTTAATGGTCATCTATTTATTGAAAATAATTATGGAAAGGTCACTTTATGAATATGTGCATGCTTTACGTTGGGGCTCACGATGCCACCGAATAAGAGCAAGATGAGAGGTGTAGTTCTGACCTGCCTTTCTCTCCAACTATTTTGTTGTTATGGAAAAAAATAAAGTGGGAATCATAGTATACTAAAAGGCATGGCTGGCCAATATATTGTGGGTAGGTAAGAGAGGATTATAATATATTGGACAAGCATCATAATGTTTATTATGTACGTAGAGAGCCTTCACACATATTTCTTCACTTTGATTCTTTTGAAGACGCATTGCTAGCTTGTCAATGGTGTTCATCAACATTTCAAAATACGACTTTTAACCAACACGCAGTCCAATATTAAAAAAATATTATATTTCAGGATAACAATGAAAATAAATTAATAAAAATAAAAAAATTTATATTAAGAAAAAAAAGTTACAACTGAATCGAATGACTTTGTGATGTAAATTTGACAAAAGGACGACTTCAATCCATAAGTAATACACGAGTTCCTTATTAAAAAAAGTCTTATAAATATCTACTCAATAATTATAGTAATTAAATTTGATAGCTATAATAAATAAATAAATTTTTTTTTTTTTTATTTATAAAATGAGTGCTATATGTACTTAATATCTGTATTTGGTTTAGCTAAATTGAAATAAAACCAATAAATAACTAAATTAATTTTGCAAGACTATGAGAGATATTATTTTGTATAAACATTTGTCTAATATTAATCAATATATTATTTAAAATAAAAATAAAATAATTCATTTCCTGTAATTTATTTAAACTGAAAGTTAATTAATTTTTTTATATTATGTTTTAATTAATAATATTTATATATAATTAAATATATTTGAACTTTAAGATAAATGTTATTAAGTGATCTAAAAATAATATTTTTGTAATATCTATTTTAGAAAATTCAATGATAGAAGAAAATCAGCTAGAAATTGTAATTCTATTCTATTAAGAGGTTTGGAAGGAAGCAGAAAGAAGAAAAGAAGGAAAGGGTAACTATGTATTTTTAATTGATCCCAATGGTGATTTTCTTCATTGTTCTAGGTTGTTGTTTTATGTCACTTGATTTTTTTTTCCCACACTAACTTCAAGTGGTATAACTGAACACTCTAGAGCAGATACAACATGTAATTCTAATTTTTAATAAAATTACCATTTTTCCTTAGGAAAAAAATTCTATAAAAACTAAATGTTACAATTGTAAAAAAATTATGCTTAAAAGTGTGTAAGCTATTAGATTTAAAAGACAAAATGAGTATTTTCACTTACATATTTAGTAAAAGATATTTGAAAAACACTTTCCATTGTAAGATTTGAAATCCAAACATTTTGTAAAAAAATTCAAAATATACTCTACGAAATTATAAACCTCATTATTTTGAGAAAATGTAACAAACCAAAAATAAGTTAAACAATAATACTAATGAAAAACACATTTATAAAATATATGTTGTATATTGATTTTCCATTATTCTAATTTTTATCTCTTTAGAATTTTAATTAAAAAATTAAAATAATATCAGTTTTCAAGTACTATGGTTTAGTATTATTATGGTAAAACGCTAATCAAGAGTCATGCAAACAAATTAGTCCATTTATGTGGGAGGTAATGCACAATCATACATTTTCAAATATATAAAAAATTATGGTAGAGAGCTAATCAACATCATGCACAAAAACTAATCCACTTATGTGTTTGGACATCGCACAAACATGCATTTTCAAATAGGTAAGACTCTCAATAAAAAATAAAAAGTTAAGATAATACGAATTTCAAATTTGTGTTGTTTTAGTATTATTATGGTAAAAATCTAATATATAAAAAAGGTAATATCAGTGTGAAGTTTGTGTTGTTTCAATATTCACATGGTAAAAGGCTAATATCTAAAAAATTAGAATCTTTTTTTTTTATATTACTAGATTTACAATAAGAAATAAAAAGTTTGGATGATACCAAATTCGAAGTAAAACTTCTATATATTGTTAAACTTACACTGCAAAATAAAAAAATCAATGTAATACCAATATTGTAATTTCTATCTCTTTCAATATTAGTATAGTAAAAATCTAATCAATGCTCATGAACAAAAGCTAACATGTTTAAAACTTCTGTATGGTTAAACTTAAATAAAAAATTCTCCTCTTAGCTCTTTCACATTTTGAAAAAAATATTTTAAAATAACTTTAGGTTTTAAAATTTAAAAGCGAAAACTTAACTAGAAAAAACACTTCTAGGAAATCATAGATTTCACTATTTTGAGAAAATGTAGCAAACCAATAATCTATCAATTTGTTGAAATCTAGTTGAAAACGCCAACTAAAATCCTATCTAGATTGTGGTTGCTCTTAAATAAAAAAGTGGGTTGAAAACTATAATTTACATAAAAACTTGTTATCTACCTAAAAACAAGTTAAAACAAATTAAAAAAATACACTTAGTTAAAAAAAAAAACTTTGTTTCTCTCAGGGGTCACACCAATCAAATATTAAGCTTTCACAGTTTCTAAATACATGCTTTGATAAAATTATTCCATGCTTTCTCTGAAATTGAAAATAAAGCTCATCACCATATAAAATGAATAATTACTATTGACTAAAAAAATGACAAGCAAGAAGGCACTTTCTCCCCTTAGATACTTCATTTATTCCATCCAAAACTCTCTTTAAAACAAATTTACTCCCCATCCATTATTTAAATAACAAATTTTATGAGTAATAAGGACTACATTTCTACAATACTTCTACAAAAATTCGACTTATTAATGGGATTTAGGCAACACAATAGTGGTTGGGCACAAGTGCCTTTTTCAATGCATGGAATATTACGACATGCCAAGGGATAGTCATCAATGTGAAAATATTTAGCCAAGTTCAGGGTGGGACCTACAAATAATACGAAAATAATGATTAATTGAAATCTTCAATTTAACAATAATCAAAATAAATAAATAAACATTACAAAGATTGCCCACTTCAACTTCACAAGTTGTAATTTTCCAAAACTATAATATTTGAATTTCCTCAATAATGGCAATAGGTCTTTAAGATTTGAAATAGAATGAAGAATGAGATGTGTGTATATAAGACAATGGAGAAAATTACATTCAAATTTTGTTTAAATTTTATTTTTCTTATTTTTAGAATTGTTTTTTACTAATTTAATTACATTCATTGGAAATAATGTCAAATTAAAATTAACAAAAAAAACTATGATTAAAGGATTGTTATTGAAATAGAGGAAAAAAAGGCCAAATTAAAAGACGAGAAATATAATATAAATATAAATAATAACATATACAATACATATACATATACATATACATATTATATACATATACATAACATATACATATACATTACATATACATATACATAGTATATATATATTATATATATATATATTATATATATATATAATTTTTCCTCTTTTAAATTTTGTCATAAATATTGAGAAGCTAAAATGGAAGTAATATGAAAAAGAAAAATCAAAATAAAAAGTTTAAATAAACAAAAAAAAGTAACTAATAGGAAAAAAAAGTCACTTTAAATTGAAAATATTGTGAAAAAATTTATATTCATGAAAATGGAATAGACAAGAAATGAAAAACCATAAAGTTAAATAAAATGGAAATAAAACTTAAAACAAAAAATTAGGAACTAATAGAAATGGAAGTTACTAAACAACTCATAATAAAAACTCCACTAATCACATTACAAATAAATAAATTTAAATAATAATAATAAATAACAAAAAATGAATTCTTAATGTTAAATTATGGATAAATTTTTAGTTAAAAACAAACTAATACCAAGTCAAAAACAAAACTAAATCCATACCTACAAGTATATTTTTAATTGTAACAATATAAGCCACCTAAAAGGCTATAAATTTTAAATGAAAATCTAATTTTAATTTTTTACTTCTTTGTACAAATAATTTGAAATCATATTGTTTTATCATTTTTTCCTCCATTATTAATTTGAAAATCCCTATCTTACTCGTGAATTTCCATTAACAAATTTTTCTCATGCTTCTTGCATTTCCATAGAAGAGCTAAAAATACTATATATTGATGGACTTTCCCCCCTAATTCGACTATTCCATACTTCTATTGACCTCCATGAACTCACAGATCTCACATTGCTTTTTTCTACACCAAGTCATGTTTTTTGTTATAGGAGACTTGAAACCAACAAGAAATTTTTAGAGTATTCACCCGCCTAATCCAAAATTTCAAGATTTCAAGATAAATATATAAATAATAAAAGGTAAAAAGGAGAAGAGATTTATCTCCCTTCCCACCCTTCAATCCAAACATAACTAAAATTAAACAAAAACGATGACAAATGGCAACGGAGAGAATAGCAGACTGACACATAATATTCATCATACGTTTAACGCTAAATAATATCATAGTAACTAAGTAAAGTGAAGGCCATCTCCCTTCAATTTTCTTAATTAATCTTCACTCATAAATGCCCCCTCTTAGCAAGGAAATTGACATATTTTTTTTTTATGTTTATAACAAAAAGAAATAAATAAGTTTCTTCAAAGTGATAGGAAAATCTTTGTTCTTTGGACAAAAGAAGATAAATAAAGATTTTGAAAAAAGTGTCTTAAAATGGAGAATCCATATTTTATACCACTGTTATTGTGTTAAATTTCAGTTTTGAGAGGTTGTATATTTTAACTTTTATTTTAAGATAATAATAATTATTTTTCAATTTTATTATAAAAAGTGGTAGGAGAATTTCTTTTATATTTCTTTTGAATTAAATTATCTCCTGTATTATTATTTATCATTTTATTCAAAAATATAGTCTCCTATACTATTATTTTCATTTTAAATTTACTTGTTATTATATTTTGATTAATTAAAATTAATTTGCTATTTTATATGTTAATTTTAATATAAATAATTTATTGTGGGTTTATATGATTTCGCTCTTATTTATTTTTTAAGATGTATGAAGATTATTTTATGCATTAATTCTGGATTTATCAAGTGTGGAGTGAGGTCAAATTTATTGAAGTGAAAACTTCCTTTAGAGTGAAAAGAGAGATTTGACTTTTTTGGGAGCTTGGTAGATCTCGAGTTAAGATAGATCTGGGCTAGTTTAATTATTAGCCTTTAAATAGGCTACTTTAAAGAAGAATACCATTGAAAAAACCATGGGAATACCATGGGAAAATATAATACATTATAGAAGAATACCATGGGAAACACCATGGGTTAAAAATACCATGGGAAATTTTTATTTTTTTTGCAAGTTAGAACATTCTATTAGCTGAAGAAGAAAATATTTACAAGGTTATTTCTAAAAGGTCTACCAGCCTAACCCCGACTAGGATTGTTGACCATTTCCATCAGTCCAAAAAATACATAAGCTAACTAACCATAATCGTAAGAGAATGATATGCCAAAAGACTAACAAAATGAAAAAGACACCAAAACACATACTCAATGATCAGAGTTGATAGAAATTGGGTTGTCTAGATCCATTGCAGGTGGAGGAGGGGGGTGAAATGAGCAGCTGATGTGTTGCTCTAGATGATCTAGGAAAGCCTCCAACTACTCCAACTTGTCAAGAATGCACATATGTCCAGGCCATACCACCACCACCACCTGCTCCTAAGGCTGACACTGAAAATATTAGATTTGAGCCAAGGCTCTCATGACTGCCTTATGCTCCTAGCAAATTCTCTCATAGCTTTCCAACTACATTTTCACACAATGGTGTGATTGACCTATGGTGGTGTAAGAGGGATTGTTCCTCTTACTCAAAGTTAGTTGGCTCTAAACTCAACCTCACCTCCTCCCACTTCCAATATTGACATCGAGGTTTGGGTTCTGTGACCAATCCCCTTCCACCTCCACCCAAGACTGATCTACATCAAGGTGCCATGTGCAAGCCAGAACCCAAAACCTCTCCAACGGCAGCAACAACACAACACCAACACCATTGCAACACCAACAACACCACAATATTGTAACACCAACACCATTGCATCACTAAAAACACTGCAACACATCCACAACAAATATAAAATATTCCCTCTGGGCCCAATGACCTTTGCCTTCTGACCCTATTCATGCTCTGTATTGGTTGCCCCACCCCAGTTCGAACTCTGCAAAGAACACCTTCCCGATTTGAGGTGCCCAAGTGTGCTAGCCCACCTAAGAATGTGCACTATTGCACCCTTAAACTAAAGAGTCATTGAACACCACATGCCTGAAACAATGACAGGAAATTAGGGTAATAATTTCCCCAAATACCCTTCAACGCAAACAAGAATGTACCTAGTAATAGTCCACAATTTGATGAAGATGCTAGAGGAGGGGAGATGATGGGTTGAGTTACAGAAACTCCCCTCATCTAGATGGTACCATAAAGAAAGCGATAAGATATACAAGAAAAAAGGATGGATGACTCCCTCTAGTAGCCAAAAACCACCTCTAACATCATCCAAACATAAGCAAGTCTTCTTATCCCCCTCAAAAACTTATCATCATGGTATCGCTGAAAGTCGCATGCCTTGTACTACCACCGCGAAAGTATCATAACAATTCCCATCGAATTCAGTAGACTTCCAATCACCCATCGACCTCCATTTAAATGCACATGAGCATGGCTATTTGGGTTCATATGGACCAGTGGTGGTGTATCCTGCCACACATACCTCCTGCATGTCATGCACATGTGAAATCTAGGGGGAGGCCAGGCTCAGCCTCCACTATCCATGATTCTGCCACCCCCATCGTGGTATAGGATATTTTTGTATTGTAATTTTTATTTTCATTCTTATTTTATTTCATTTTGTTTTAACCTAGTCAAAATGTTAAACAATATAACATATCTATCATACAAGGTTGGAAAGCGCCTCTTGGTGCAATGATATAATTTTGTTCACTCATATTTACTTTGTAATATGTACGAAGATAATTTTGTGCACTAAAAATACAAAAATATAGGATTTCATTACAAATTGACTTTTCACAAGACATCTCAAACTTGTATAAGAGCATTAATTGACTTCTTAAACTAATCAATTAAAGTAAGAACACATTTGTATAAAAGAACTAACTTATCACTTAAATCAATTTTAAAAAATAATATCAAATTTATATAAGAATATTAATTGACCATTTAAACAATCCTAGATCCATCTTAATCCTAGATCTATCAAGCCCCAAGAGGGATCAAATTTCTCAAGGGGTAAATATTTCCTCAAGGTTTGCACTAAAAAAAGAGGTTTGCACCTCGAGAGATTTGATCCTCTCGTTACTTGATAGATATGAAGTTAAAATGAATCTAAGATACTTTAAAACAAGAGATTCAAGATTTAAATTCCTATAGATAAAACCAACATAATATAATGAAATAAATAAATATTATATTTTAAATAATAACCTTTTTTCTAAATAACTAAAAATATGATATTAAAAATTATTTGAAAAAAAACATAAAAAACCTGTTTAAAAGATAACAAAACGTAAGGAAAATTTTAAAAACATTGTTATATGTTGTGTCATTGTAAGGGACTCAATCATGACATGGTCCAATGTCCATACAAACACAGGGTACAAGGGGATTATATGTAACCCCTTCCCTCCCTCCATGGAGGCCATGCCTATCTTGGGAGCACACTATGAATTGTGACACACACACACACACACATGTGTGTGTGTTGTGTCATTGTACGGGGCCCAATCATGACATGGTCCAATAACCCTCCAAACCTAGGGTACAAGGGGATTATATGTAATCACTTGCTTCCCTTCAAGGAGGCCATGGTTGTCTTGGGAGCATGCTATGAATTATCTCTCTGTCTCTCTCTATCTCTCTCTATCTCTCTCTCACACACACATACAACAAATAAACAAAAAAAAAGATAAGAAAAAATAGAACCAATATGATGGGGAAACTTTAAATTTGTTTTCTTTTATATTATTTTATTTTTATGTAAGATTGAGTTTTTAATTGTTTTTTAATATAATTTTATTTAAAATTTATTGTTTGATAAAAATAAAGGTGGAATATATGTGTTTAACTTAATTAAAAATATATTATTAGATAAAATGCTTAAAATTAATGGATTAAAAAGATGGCAGATGTGGGGATCCTTATCGATCCTAGAGAAAACATGAATTGATCAATATCTAGGGATTGCGAGTGTCATACTACAATCAAGATAGTGTTATGCATTACTCTAAGTATTAAGGTTTGTGACACAAATGCAAACTCAATCATTAACATTAGTGGGTGACTCTAGTACAATCATTAGGTTGGTGCACAAGAAAGCCACCCTAACTTATTATAAGTTATCTCCTATCATGGTTTAAGCTTAAAATGAGGCCACAAGATTTCTAACAATCTCCTATTATCAGGTAGTAATGAGTTTAGTCACCAATTTGTTTCATCAATCAAGATAGAAACCAAGTTAAAAATAAGGGAGATTTAGGTTAATGACCAATTAACCATCAAATTTATTCCTTAATCACCCTTTTGAAATTAATGACAAGTATGCCAATTTTATTATGCCACATATATTTCCTTTTTTAAAATGAAAACATGAAATAATTTCTATATTAAAATCTACGCGTGGGATGTAGCACTAAAAAAATTTACAAAATTGATGATTCATGCCTATTACCATAGTCTCATCAGCTTGCTTGATATATATCGATAGACGATAGAAAAAGAGTACCAATTTATAACTTCTACATGTATAAATATGCCAAAACTTTCCAAAGATACAACAAATATTGATCCCCACAAAAACTAATAAAACTAGCGAAAACTTGAAAACTTATTTACTGACGTTGGCTCCCAAGAAGGAGCACTAATATTCAAATTAGGGTCCCTCATAGTAATAGAGCTCATAGAATTGTCAAATGAAGGAGAGAGTATTTGGGCATGTTCCAAACTTTGTTGCAGCTCCCCAATTCAGACTGAAGGGTACCAATTTAGTCCTTTATATAATGATGGTGTGTCCTTTACTCAAATAATATTTCCATTATGGTAGCCAAGTTTGTTGCAAGCTGATTGTGTCAAAGTTGAAGTAAAATAATTTTATCTTGCAACCTTTGTATTTCCTATTGTACTCTTCTTTTTTAGTAACTCAAATTCATATTTACTCTCCTAGTCCCCATTCAAAGTAAAACACCTCTCAATATATCGGGGAATGAACAAAATACTAAGCCATTGTATTCTCCAATAAAGTCCTATCAACTCCACTTATCACTAAAAATTTCCCCACATTATTACTATGCGTGAATCACTATAACACATAAATCAATGCACATTGTCGATAAATTTCTGGTGCTTACACTGAAATCAATGCACACTATTAATATAATTACTTTGAAATTAATGTACACCAAACATCTAGTTACATCAAATTAGAAATCAACATCTACAACGAATCAATGCATCTAGTGCAAGTAATCAAATAGGATTAGTAATCAACATCTACACCAAAGTCAATGAATATAGTGCAAGAAATCAAATAGGATTAGAAATAAACATCTACACGAAAATCAAAGTATATAATGTAAGCAAGTAAACATGATTGGAAATCAGCATCTACACTAAAGTCAATGCATCTAGTGCAAGCACTAAAATAGTATTAGAAATCAAGAAAATAAATGCATCCAGTGCAATCAATCAAACAGGATTAGGAATCAACTTCTACACTGAAATCAATGAATCTATTTCAGTGAAAAACCAAAATATTCATGAATTTCTAAATCCAAATTCTTTTACCTTTTGTAAAAGCAATATGGCTTCCACTTCCTCTAAGGTTAATAATGTTCAATATTGTATAATA